>JAKJXP020000082.1:0-79844 GCA_022225965.2 Diatrype stigma
CCCCCCCCCCCCCCCCCCCCCCCCCCCCCCCCCCCCCCCCCCCCCCCCCCCCCCCCCCCCCCCCCCCCCCCCCCCCCCCCCCCCCCCCCCCCCCCCCCCCCCCCCCCCCCCCCCAACGCATCGCATTGACTGTGGCCCTGTACCATCAATAGATTCGAGTCAATTGAAGATTTGGTGCAAACAGCCTTGAATGTTCTCCTTGACTTCTGCGAAGCACAGCCTTCATTGTTCCTTCTTCACTTTATTCCGTTAATGACCGGTACAAAGCCTGCATATCTTCTTCGTAGCGGAAGGCTTCAGGATCTCAAGCACAACAACAACAATCCATACAACAGCCACACACATAGCATTCATCGATGCTTCTTTACCTGGTTCTGGTTTCTGCAGCTCTTGCTGCTGCAACTAACCCCCATCGGGAGTCGCATTCCCTTCATCGAGACAATATTCGTCCGGCGGTAGACGTCACTATGGTGCGCTTAGCCGAGACGTCGGGAAACGGAACACGAGTCGGGAACGCCATTATGTATACCACATCGTCTTCGCATGCTGAACTGTAGGAGGGGGAGGGGCCGAGCATATTGTCACTCTAGACAAGCGACAGGGTCACCACATGATGGTTGGGTTGAGGTGCGGATATATAGGCTGTAGGCATGCCACCTATCAAGAGAGTCGACTAGCCCTACACGGGACATGTGGCACATTAGAGGGGTCCTCAAGATCTTCAGGGTCCTCTTGTCAACTATTACCTAATGCGCTTCTTGAAAGGGAGAAAAGACAATGACAGGATAAAGTCCATGCAGGACTTGTTGCCAGATCTGCCGAATGCAGTATTGAAATCACGAGAGTGTTACCTAAAGCGATCGTGCTTAAAGCGTAAATATGGATCCCTATCAGTGAGCTCAAGAGACAGACAGAGAGAACGGCGGGCGGATTCTAGGACTCAATTTTAGCATGTGACAGCAAGTGGGTGGCTTGCTACTAGTAATAACTTGCTAGAATCATGGATGGACGCGATAAGCAAGCTCGTCTCACATTACGACATACGCGCCAAACTTGGGGAAATGCTGCCAAATAGGAAACCCGTAATGAACCATGGCCGAGGTTATCTATTCTCTTTGTATACCTTACGCTTGTAACGCAATTTGTAATTCTCTAGTGAGCTATGGACCCAGGGGTATGATACGAGAGCACATGTCCACCAATCGTCAACTGCTTGCCAAGCATGGCTTCTTTCTCCCAACGTCTATAAATCCGTGAAGATCACCCCGTCCCATTGCGCAAGAAAGACTTTCCGAGTGAGCAGAATAAGGTTATTTGCTATTCTCGGACGATCTGAAGACTCTGTCCCTGTTGCCAAATCAGACGTAGAGAACCAATACCCAGGCTCAAGTCTGCCCCGGACTTCGGAAATCCCCAACTCCCGGTCCATCGGTACCGAAAATTCAGGCGACAGAGCCGTCATATTACCAATCCCCCAGACGTATACAAAGGTGTACTGGTTACCCTAGACAATCATGGCCACCTGTCAGGACGTCCGAACTGCACTGATCCGAACCCACCTAGCTTTGCTGCAACGAGAGTAAGTCTTAACCACCTTGGTAGTTACTGCAAGTGATGGTGTGCATCCATGCCCAGTATCTAGTGTAGACAGGCGCAAGCCAAGCTTGCTTCCTTTTAAGTTCATCCTGTCAGATTCCAGCCTATGCTAACGCCAACCCAGTATACGGACGAGGATCAACTGGTATGACACGCCGCGAGTGGTCGCCCGCTCGCGCTCGCGCTCGGGCAAAGTCTACATGAGCCGCTTGGGGACGCCGCAAAGCTATGCATACATAACCCGGAGCGAGGGTCAAGATGACGAAGAAGGAGACAGTGCTTGGGAGTTCGTCTGACTGACCCAGCCCGTCTTTCCTCTTCTTGTCCTTTATCCCTTTCCTTTGCCCCTTCTCGCTCCACAGTCAAACCAGCACCCTACCTCCCTATATATTTCTTTACACAAATCCTATACATATATACTGTCATACATATTGTCTTATACCAACACCACGGTAATTACATCATGCTTCATCCAGCCCAGAACCCCTTCGCCAGCACCACCACGGCACCCTCTCTGGCGGTGGCGGCAGCGCCGTCCGAGGCAGCAGGCGGCGGCAAGGCCGCCGTCGTCGTGCCGGCGGCGCCGCCGCGGCAGTGGGCCATGGGCGCGGAGGCCTTCAACAACGTGATGCCGCACCACGACGGCATCGCGGCGCTGTGGGAGACCAAGTGGAAGTTCCCTTGCAGCAAGGCCGTGTACCCGTTCCACGACGGGGCGTACGAGGACTTCGAGCCCGTGTTCCGCGGCCTCATCGAGCGGGGCGAGGACCTCCGCGACGGCACGTCGCCGGCGTACACGCGCGCCTTCCTGCCCGTCGCCGAGGCCCTCGAGCGCCGCGGCGACGAGGCGGTCGACGACGATCCGGGGAAGGCCAGCGCGCTCTACCTCCGCGCCGCCTGCGTCCTGCGCATCGCCCGCTTCCCCTACATCTGCGCGCACCCGGGCGCGCGCCACCGCGACCCGGACAAGTGGGACGCCTGGGAGCGCCAGAAGCGCGTCTACATGAAGGCGGCGCGGACCTGGGACGCCCCCGTCGAGGAGGTGCGCATCCCGCACGTGTTCCGGCAGGGCGTCGACGGCGACTCCATCCCCGCGTACGTGCGGGTGCCGGCAGCAGCAACTGCTGCTGCTGCTACGGCTGGGAACCAGGCGGCCAACGGAGGCCGGGAGAGCAATGGCAGCGGCGGAAACAAGAACGGGCAGGACCAGGAGCAGAAGCACCCCGTCGTCGTCCTGCTCACGGGCCTCGACGGCTACCGCCCGGACAACACGACGCGGTGCGACGAGTTCCTCGCGCGCGGGTGGGCCACGATCGTGGTCGAGATCCCGGGGACGGCGGACAGCCCGGCGGACCCATCGGACCCGGCGAGCGGCGACCGGGTGCTGGACAGCGTTTTCGCGTTCTTGGACGAGCAGCCCGGCCTCGACGCGGCCCGCGTGCTGCTCTGGGGCCTCAGCGCGGGCGGGTACCACGCCGTGCGCGCCGCGCACACGCACCGGGCGCGGCTGCGCGGCGTCGTGGCCCAGGGCGCCGGCGTCCACCACTTCCTCGACCGCGACTGGCTCGCCCGCGCCGACGGCCACGAGTACCCGTTCGCGCTAACGCCGGCCTTCGCGGCCAAGCATGGCTACGGCCATGATGGGGCGGGCGAGTTCGTGGAGGATGCGCAGCGGAAGTTCTCGCTGCTGGAGCTGGGGGTCGTGCAGGGGCCTGCTACGAGGCTGCTTTTGATCAATGTGAGTGATCATGAAGCCTTTCCTTTTCTTTCTTTCTTTCTTTTTTTCTTTTTTCTTTTTCTTTTTTTCTTTTTTTCTTCCTTTCCCTCCTGGCATACTTTCGTTTTTCTTCATCAAGATGATGACGATGGGGCTGATGATGCTAATAACAAAAACAGGGTACTCTGGACGGCCTGATGCCGATCGAGGACTCGATGATGCTGTTCGAGTACGGCACTCCGAAGGAGGCGAGGTTCTTCCCTGGGGCTCTGCATATGGGATATCCCATGGCGAATGCGTCGGTGTATCCATGGATGGAGGAGGTGATGGCGTCCAAGTGATGGTATTTGCAGCGTGACGGTGTTCATGATATCTGATGTGGACTCAAACAACGTAGAATGAGCACATCTCGGCTGATGCCACCTGTAGCAAATTTGTCAACTCAACACAACTATCGAGGAAATATATATCTTACCTAAACACTCGTGAGGTCAACCGGTGCCTTCGCTACAGGTACATCTGTGCCTTCTCCAGCCAGTATTCACGGGAATAATTCAGATACGTGGTATATGATTCAGATACCATGTATACGCTATTATGCTATACTCTTGAAGGTCAGCTGTGGTTGCCATACTATACCGTACAGTCGCGGCTTATGACTATCTCTGGAACTAGTCAAAATGGAAAAGGGGTACCCCTGAGCAGCCCTAAGGAAGGTGTCCAGCAGCAAGTAGGGTCACTAGCTGATCTGGATAGGTACTTACCTAGGTAGTCAGTTACGTCACTAAACAAATACACACATGCAACCATTTACAATTTCCTACTTATTACTTATCAGGTATTAAGCGCATCCGTATGCCTACTTAACTCGCCCTAGCAGGACTATCAGCAAATGCGGTTCGTTCGGAGCCGTTAACTAGTTAGAGCGATTTCTGCGTAGTAACTAGTACCTAGGTACAGTAGGTATTAGTCGCACTCCAGCGACCCCAGAACGATACTCGCCGGTTTTAACCACTTCCAGAATACCTTGTACTATTCTATACTTATACAAGCTGTAGCACTTTGCGGGGCTTGCCTGCGGGGGCTATCCGCTCGACGTCCACGTGGGGGTTTTACCTAGGTACTTATTGGCGCGCAATGAACTTGTGTTGTATGTCGAATAGCCTCAATTCAACTGGTTAAAAAGACGGATTCCCTGCGAAGGTGGAAGATCAATGTTGCCAATGGCATAAAAGAATCGAGAAGTTGAAGTTCACTTTCACACATCGGGAAGCCAAGGAGAGAGTCAGAGAGTACCGGTAGAGCTTAGGATCCCGCTTTCGCTCCAGACGAAAGTCTTCTACTATACATACCATCATACCCAAACCTTGCAATTCCAGAGCGGAAATTCGGGAATTCCTCGCCTCAGCATGGAGAACATATTCTCGCTCAAGGGTGAGACAGCCCTTATCACTGGGGCCACGCGGGGGATCGGACAGGCAGTCGCCATCGGACTCGCGGAAGCCGGCGCAGACATCATCTTAATACAGGTATGCTATGCTAAGCTATCTAGCTCACCGTATGATAAGTTCACACTGGACTATTACTGAGCACGACGAGCCCATCTTTGAAGTTCAACAAGCGCTGACATGAACAACCACCCCGCCTCTTTGGCTCTGCACTGCCAAACTAGCGCAACACAACAGCAACCGAGACAAAGGAGAAGATCGAAGCGCTCGGCCGGAAGGCCTACATCTACACGGCGGACCTGTTGTCGGCGTCGGACGTGGAGGCGCTGACGCCGCGGATTCTAGCGGACGGGCACACGATCCGGGTGCTCGTGAACTGCGCGGGGGTGCAGATCCGGCACCCGCCGGAGGCGTTCCCGACCTCGGACTTCGACGCGGTGATGCAGGTGAACCTGGGGGCGACGTTCGTGCTGTGCCGGGACGTGGGGGCGCACATGCTGGGCTTGGAGCCGTCGGCGGCGACGGGGCGGCGCGGCAGCGTCGTCAACTTCGCGTCGCTGATGACCTTCCAGGGCGGGCTCAACGTGCCCGCCTACGCCGCCAGCAAGGGCGCCGTCGGCCAGCTGACCAAGAGCCTCGCCAACAGCTGGACCGCCCGCGGCGTCACCGCCAACGCCGTCGCCCCCGGCTACGTCGCCACCGACATGAACGAGGCCCTGCTCGCCGACGCCGACCGCCTCGCGAGCATCACGGCCAGGATCCCGGCCGCGAGGTGGGCCGATCCCGAGGACTTCAAGGGCACCGTAGTGTATCTGGCGACCAGGAGCAGTGCCTATGTGAGCGGCCATACGCTAGTCGTCGATGGTGGCTGGATGGGCCGGTGAAGGCTAGGAGTGTCCGTTTCTATCATACTCACTGGCTCTGATGAATATCGATTGAATTCGAAAACTTACATGCGTATTCAGTATGGTCTTGCCACGAAGTATAATGTGATGTGATCTATTTGGAGCTGCCTTCAACAGGACAGGAGATTACCCATACATTACGATCGCACCTAGTATTTCTTCCGTGTTAGGGGATATGGGGTGTGCATCCCAAGGATCCGGATCCTCCATCTAGAAAGCATGATATTGCCTCCGGACAATTAATATGCTGCAGCATAGTGGGTTTTGACGCCTGTAAACACAACCTCGGGCAGCTTTAGGCGGCTTGGCGGAGTAAGAGGGTTGCATCCGAGCCGGCGGTTCTCTCGTCTTGGCTTCAGTAGGATATATATTGTTCTACCACTGTGAATCATACTCTCTTCCAGTCGCTAGAGAAATGTACGCGATTCCCTCTCTGCCTATACCGAGCTCTGAAGAAGTATTCGCCTAGCATGGCGATGAACACGTGGTATGCCGTGGGCGTTGCCTTGTCCGCCTCGGTCGGCACATTTCTATATGTAAGTCATACCAGTAATATACGTGGTCTAATCCCCTTCTAATGACTATGGTATGAAGGGATTTGATACTGGGATTGCCACCACAAGTGAGTTTTCCTCAGCAACCCGGCTGCGTCCCTCCAATGCGCTCTTGTGATTATGCTTATGGAGTCCAACCGGACGAACAGCGATCGCCCATCAGAGTTGGATTGACTATATGGGAAATCCATCGCCTGGACTTACCGGTGCTGTATGTCTGTTCTGCCAATCTTCGCCTCCTGTCCATATTGGCTATGTGGATACTGATTAGAGACAGGTTGTTGCGATATACATCGCTGGAGAGGCACTTGGATCCATTGGGCAAATCTTGATTGCAGATTCCCTCGGACGCATCCACTTCATGCAGTTGGCAGCCGCTGTGGTCACTATAGGATGCGCTATACAAACCGCTTCGATGAGCGTTGGAATGTTCCTGGCGGGACGCTGCATTGCTGGAATCGGCGTTGGGTATATATTCTACCCCTTTCCTCTGCTACTTTAGCCCCACGCGAACAACCGCTAACAGTAGTTACAAAGAGCGCTGAGTGCCACGGTACCCGTTTACTTGACTGAAATCAGCGCCCCTAAGACACGTGGACTCATGGGGGGTCTGTCTGGTGTTGGTCTTTCCGCCGGAACCATGTGTGCCAACTGGATAGGGTATGCTGGCAGCTTCGCCCCGTACGGGGAGGCACAATGGCGAGTGCCTCTGGCTCTCCAACTTCCCTGGGGTATGATACTGTTCTTCAACCTTTGCACATTCATGCCCAAGTCGCCGCGCGAACTCATCCAGAAGGGCAAGATTGAGGAGGCCCGTCAGGCTTTCTCAAGAATCCGACCAGATCTGCACTCCCACGAGGTGCTAGAGGAGTTCGGACTTATGAAGGCCCAAATCGAATACGAGACGGAACGTGAGCTTACTAGTTACCGTGAGGTGTTCAAGCTGTACCAGCATCGAGTACTCGTGTACGCTTCTGCTATAATTGGCGGATGTTGGAACGATCGAGGGCACTAATACGTCTTAGGTCCGTTTCCATACAAATCATGACGAGTATAACAGGCATCAATGTTATCCAGGTATGTTCTGGGTAACCCATGGGCAACACCAACCAAGCTCACCACTAATTAGTACTATCAAAGTGAGATATTATCACATGCAAGAAAGCTAGACTTACAATATTGAACCTTTGTAGCGACCCTTTATAAGTCTTTAGGCATAGATAAGAAGACTGTCCTGGCCTTGGCTGCAGCTTGGGGGACATGCGCCTTCGTCTCCAACGCCATCGCCAACAACTTCCTGCCCGATAGATTTGGTAGGCGCAAGTAAGCACCCCACAAGCTGATGTTGGAATCCTGGTCAAGCTGAATTGGGGTTTAGGATGCTTTTGGCTGGTCTATGTTGCGCCATCATGACCGAGACCTATTGCGCCGTGTTCCAGCGCGTCTTCCAAGATACCGATAATCGCATTGGCAAGGGTTTCGCCATATTTGGCATTTATCTCTTCTCTATCTGCTACTGTAAGATTGGCTTCCATATGGGAACTTCACCACATGAGCCGCCTAACGACCAGTACAGATAGTTTCATCAACAGTGTGACGTGGCTGTATGGTGCTGAAGTACTCCCCATATCGATCCGTAGTAAGGCCATGGGGGTTGCAGCGGCAGCCCACTACACTGTGAACGTTGGCAGTAAGTCCGTCAACTGTGAGGGTTTTCGAAATTGCATATTGATGAATCTCCGTCAGTTACACAAGCCGGTCCAACCGCTTTTGCTACCATTCACGAGAACTATTACTACGTATTTGTCGGATGTTGCTACGCCTACTTGGTCATCGTCTTCCTTTACTACCCGTAGGTTGCCTATTCTTTTGACCACTATCCCACGATAAAAGGTAACTAGATAGAAAGGAACTTTGACATGCGCTGACATACGTTCACTACGGACTTTCAGGGAAACTAAACAGAAGACTCTCGAGGAGATTGCTGCAGCATTTGGTGACAAGGTCGTTAGGGTCGATGAAAGGGGAGTCATGACCGAAGAAACTACATTTGAGGCTACGAAGGTTGGTGAGACTGGATCGGTATATGTCCAAGACGCCCTTAAGAAAGCTTAGTAGTCCGTGGCCAACATCTCCTTGAAACGTGCTTCGGCTGTAGGTATGGTCTGAATACTTTTCTGTGTTTTTTATTTTATACGGCTAGATTATGTGCAACTGGCTTGCATATGCAAACATTCTGTCAAGCTATGTTCTACGTTAAAATGGATGCATTCTCGTGAGTCATGTGCTATTATACTCGAAGAGCCATCAGCTCGGAAGAGGGCCCGCCTTGCCTTTCCTGACGCCGTTAAGCTTCGACAACCTCTCCGCGGTAAGCTGATACGGGTCCGGCAATCCGACATCCTCCCAAGAGCGTCCCGCCATGAGTCCCACCAAGCCAGGCGCGGCGGTGAACGTCCTCGCCATGCCGTGTCCGTTGTGGCCAGCACAGACCCACTGGCCCGGCAGGCCCGGCAGCTCGCCCACCAAGGGAACGCCGTCCAAGCTGCGGCCGATGATGCCGCTCCAGCTGTAGTCGTACAGCTGGCCCGGCCCCGTCGCGGCGCCCGCCCAGCCCTCGAGCTCGCGGTCGGCGAAGTCCCGCACCGCGTCCGTGACGACGCCGACGCCCGAGAACGAGTCGTCGGCCCGCCGCTCCGGGTGCCGCTCGAGCCAGGCGTCGAACGCCCTCTGCCCCGGGTTCGACCCGCCGACCATCACGATGCCGTCGGCCGTGCAGCGCGGGTTGATGCTGAACAGCCCGCCGCCCGGCAGCAGCACGCCGTACGAGTGCTGCAGCGCCTTGGACCCCGCGAAGCTGCCCGGCGGCACCACCTTGTTGCACATGTGCGGCGTCGGCCAGACCAGCCCGAACAGGGACGGCTCGATCGCCGCGCTGTACGCGTTGGTGGCGTGCACGACGCGGGCGCATTCGATCTCGCCCCGGTCCGACTGCACCACCCAGCTGGCGTTTTCCTTGTTTGAGGAGGAGGAGGAGGAGGAGCTTGGCACCACCTTCCTGACCGTCGTCCACGTCTGCAGATTGAAGTCTAGCCCCTTCTGCAGGTTCCGGCGCATGATGGCCGCCGTCAGCTTCCAGGGCTGCAGGGTCGCTGCCGACCATGCGTAGCACGCCCGCGCGCCCTTGATGCGCGAGATCCTAGCGGCCTCGCCCGGGTCCTGGGTCACCTTAATGTGGTCGACGTTGCCCCCAGCGGCCTGGTACCTCTCGAAGATGTCCCGCGCCTGGTCGGCGACCTCGGCGGTCATCGGGACGTCCAAGGTGTCCCCCACCCAGAGGTCGCAATCCACCCCTTCTTCGCGGACATAGTTGACCAGGTTTTCAAAGGTTTGCTGCTCGTTCTTCAGGATCTAATAGGGTCGCCGAGGTTACTTATTCTGCGTCCCACAGCGACAATTTGCTAGATAGACCGATTGGCATCGTACCTGAAGTGCACTTTGCGTGCCGAATGACTTTTCATAACTCAAGAAGCCCCTCCCTAGAACGGATCGTTCTTAGACTACTACGCAATCAGATGAAGCTTAACCTAAACATACATTGGTCTGGTTTGCAATGGCCAGCATTTCTGCCCGTGGCGCCACTGCAGAATTCGCGCGCCTCGAGAACTACGACGCTCTTTTCGGGCCATGTTTCCAGGTGATGCTTTGCCACCAATGTTCCCGTGATCTAGAATGCTCCGGCCAGCGTCAGTATTAGGTTTTCAGCGTGGTCCCTACGTATAACAGTAAGGTATACTCACACCCGAGCCAATGATGACCGTATCAGCATAGCGTGGCAAATCCGGCGTTGTTCGGTGATCTAATAAAGGATCGCACCTTACACTCTGAAGCCAGTACGAAAGGGATTGGCCCGAAGTCTTGGGGAAGCCAGTCCATTCACCCTCGGTTCGAGCCGAGGTGCCGTGATGTAACTCCGAAGCTGCGGGCTTATCTGGCTGTACAGCCTCTGACGCCGTCGAAAATCCTATGTCTTTTACAACCATGTTGTATTCAATTTTACCGAGTTTTCCTGGGAATGGATGGTGTAACTCAATGTTGTCGTAGCACCCTTGGTCTACAGTGCTTCGAGATTGGATTATCGTTGGCGTTCTAGCGTCTGATATTGTTGGCGGGGTTCCGATCACGCACCGCTCGGGGGATGCCGTGTCGGTTGTAAACCCACTCAACCCACCCGGAACCTAACTCCGGATGTAACGAAGTTATTCATACATCTTGGTATCCCGTCTTCTAAAATCACTAAAATCACCAACACCAAAGACTGGTTATCAGCTTGTACTTGCTTGAGAACGGCTACTTATAGTGTACACCATATACACTTTCACGATGGAGAACACATCGAAGCTTATATTGTATCGACGTGTTAACCACAGAATATGACCATCAACGTCGCGAAAGGGTGGTCTAAGTCTAATTTTTCAGGAAAACCTCATTTGCCGTTAAATCCAGATGTGAGCATGAATCAAGCTGTCCCAATCCGGAACATCATACGCTGAAATCAATCTGAGGGTTTTCCTCGGCCAAGTGTATTAGGGGCAGAAAGCATTTCTTATCACACCACTCGGGTCCAGTGTCGTTATGGTGAGAGCACCAGTCACGAACCTCTTCCCACCGTACCCAATACCACCCCTCACACTTGTCCGGTTCCACGACCTGCTCCCAGAATCAGCACGGCTTCCCTGTCACATCGACGACATCTGGGTGCAACTCACCTCTGGCTTAGCATCTGGGTTTTCCATCTGACAAGCGACGAATAGCGTGACGTAGTGCTTTCCGACGTCCTCAAAGATGTCGTTGGTAACCCCCACCAGCTTCACGGCTTTTACTTTCAGGCCGGTCTCTTCGAGGGTCTCGCGTTCTGCGCACGCGAAGTACGTCTCTCCGAAGTCCAGGTGCCCACCGGGAAACTGCCATGTGCCTGTAGCGCAGTCAGTCCCGCTGACTGTAGGAGCAGACAAGCCATTGGTGTCTTGATTGCTATGGTGTAGATCAATTAAGGGGGCGGGGGTGAGAAACTACATACCATGCCCATGGGCAGCTAGTCGTTTGCCACAAAGCAACTCGCCCTTCTGATTGCGGATGACGGCGGCAACGCCGAGGCGCGGGATCTTAGCAGCTGTCGCCATACTTCGCAATAACCTGTTCCGACCGCGTCAATGTTTGTTGTGGATTGATCGTTCCAATAATAATTTCGTGGTCAATCACACAACGTGCCGATGTGGGTCAGTCAAGGGCCGATCCCGGACCGGCCCCGGTAAGAAATAAACCCGACCTGGACCCGACTCCAAACCAGTTTCCTATCTTCTCGAGCTTGGACACCACGAATTATAACTATTACACGTCTGTCCTCTACGCAGCTGTTTGCCTATAGACTACGAACAAGAGAGATACTTGTGGGGCTTCTCCTTTTCTCTGTCTGCCCCCTCGGCGTTGTTTAGGTCCTGATTCCAACGTCAACTTCAGCATGCTGCAGAATTAACATCTAGTATTCTAGACGAAACGGGTCTGATGATCAACTGTACGATCAAAGCTCTGGATCGAAGTATGAATACTATTCCCTCATTGGTCCCGAAGTAACAATAGCACATCCCATAGTTCCATACAGTTCCGCTTATTCACCGCTCTAGAATCAAAGTCGCCTCCCCCCTCATACTCCCCCAGCTGGTACCAGTGTTATGGTGATGGACCCTTGAGGTTTGCTGCATCGAACTCCATAAACAGCGGGGGAAAGGGAGGAGGGACGTCCCCGATCGGGCCGACATTTGGCCATGGCTGTCTTTCGCCCCTCGTCTCTGCGACTAGCTATCCGCGGCAAGCGTAGGTAGGACATGCTATATGGGATATGAAGATCTGACTGGCAGGCTGGGTGTGACAAAGCGTCCGACGTACCCACAGAGACGACCTTTGGCCGAGCCTTCGGGTTGGATAATAATCTGGGGTGACGATGTTCGGAAGAGTATGTGTGTGCTTTTACCCCAGAGCGGACCATCTCGTGGTAAAACGGATACCAAGAAGGGCAAAGCCGGGGAACAAGAAAACTGCTTCGAGAACACGATTGCGGGGTTTAGAAGCTTCAGATAAGAACGATTCGCGCATATCTAACAGGGTTACTCTAATCTAGAGGTCGATACTCGTCATTCGACTCGATCGATAATCCATTGGACCGTGTTTGACCCAGCGTGACGTCAAACTTCCTGCTTATGTAGTCTAAATAAGCAGTGTTACACTGCATATTATCATATAGGAAAGCCGAAAAACAAGCAATGATCACGTTGCTATATACACGGAGCTGGGTCATACAAATAATCATATGGCTTGGCATCAATATATTGTAGGCCAGATGCTTGTAAGTCGCGTGGCCTTGTGTCTGCTAGTCGTTGAGTAGACACTTTGATGTTTACAAGAAAACATTGCCATAAAGATAAAGGGGGGTTCTTCTGTGGATGTCTGGTTGAAATTCGGTTATGATCGTATATGTGGTTAGCAATCAGCTGGTGCTAATTGGGCCTATTGCTTCATATACAACCCCATTATCTAATAACATATACACGTATCTAGCCCCCCTATTGTTCTTCGCACTGCCGCCGAGTACCGCCGAGTGCCGCGCAGTTCCGCGCCTTGTCTTACTAGGCCTCTATAAAAGTGAGTGTCACTAGGACTATAAATCGCTAGTGGTGGTTCCTGTTCCTTGGGTGCTACTTTCCGATCCGTCCTGTTGGGTCCTATCATAACTAAGACGACGGTTGATAAGCTGATGATAGTAGATAATCTCCTTATAGTAAATGGACTTCGATCATGACACTGATAGATGCCCACAACTCTGACACTATAGTCAGCTTATCATAAGCAACTAGACTAAGTTGCAGACAAACATGCATCAACCAATGACCTGGTATCTTTCTCGTGCCTGTTCCTGAAGTCTGTTGATCTAAAGAAGGTGTCTAACCCCCCAACCCCCCGCCCATCTCAATATTCTAGTCGTCATAGTGGTACCCCATCCAAATGACAAGTTGCCGCCGTCGAGATACCATGTACATAATGCTGGTCTTTAGTCATCATGTATACTAAATGGTGCGGTGGGTATTATGACGTGAACTCCATATAAGGGCCATATCCGTCCATTCCCAGCGATTTCGGAACTCATGTAACGGCTACGACATTCGGCGTTTCGTAGGTGATCATGTAGACAAACTGGCCTTTCCATGCTGTTTTTCTAGGTACCGTATCTATCTATGATGGCACCATACACCTCTCTAATATTCCGAAAAGACTAGCACCCAGGACTGTGAAAACCGCGCATGTTTTAGTGCATGAATTGGGCAACGACAATGTTGTTGCTATGGCGGTATAGCCGTAATCAGTACTCTCTTTCGCACAGATATGAAGCTATTTAGCATAATGGCTATTACAAACTCTAGCCATCCTAGAACTTATGCACCTTTATCTTAGATTACCGAGCAGGCTCTCAATATAAGGTATTTGTTGCGTGATAGGCTTGTGCCGTAGCATCTCAATGGGTATGCTTGACCTTCCTAAAACTATCGCTGTCCCCAGTTTACATTTACTTATAAGTTAATATTTCTCAATGGGGGCTTTTTGGATAGGTTTAATTATTTCACCTTGGAGCTTTTGTGTATCTTTACCGAAATAGACGCATGTGTTTGTGGACGCCGCCTTTCCAAAGGTGCCGGGGGGAAAGGTTGGGGAAAGTGTGTACTACCTACGTAGTGCCAAAAGGTGAGGCTAGATAAGCGTGTTTGTTGCCATTGGGCTTCCCCTATACCCGAACCGCATTGTCGGGACTGAGGCGGTAAGGCTGTGCGTGAGTAAAGCTCCACATCCTGCATCATTGTAACACCTGAGATAACGTGTAGAATGGGGAATTAGAACGAGATGATGGTAATATTGTTAGGAAATTCAACATTATAGTAGATGCTTCCAAGATGTTGGTCTATATAAGGCTCTAGATGTATACCCAAAGTTTATGGCAACCTTCTACCTAGGTAGTTCTGGCATGTTCGCTCTCCTCTGATTACTTCCTCACCAACTAAGAATCCGATTCATCATGTTGTTGAGCAAAGACCTGCTGGCTTCTGCCAGTCTGGCGATCAGTGCCGTTAAAGCATCCGCTATTCCTTCCACCGCCGTCACTGCGTTGGCGCCTCGCGACCAACACTCGGTTGGGGGTTGGAGCTCTTTCAAATATCCACCCAATGACAAAGTCTGCGACATGATTGCTAGCCACCAAGGGGGGATATGGACTACAAGTGGTGCAGGCAACTACTTTGATGTATGGATGAGAGAGAATGGCGGCTTGCGTATGCCTACCCCTTATACTCGAAAGTGTACTGTAATAAACAACTGACCACTGATAGATGACTGGGTGCAAAGGATGCATGTTAGTGCTACGCACGACTCTGGTATCACGCCCAGTGACCTGGATTGCACAATACTCCATTCTCAGAATTGCCAGCCACCCGGTGATGGGGACTGTGAGAAGTACAATCCTGCGGCTTGTCAGTCACCAGCCGCTATTCTACAGCACTCATCCGGATAGCTGACTCCCTTTTCCAGTCGACCTAATCCAAACAGAGGTTGCAAATTTCTACAGCACGATGCAGGCCTTGGATATTACATCTATCAAGCAAGTCATTATCAATAACCTAAACCTCGGAACCATGGTTCGTGATTTCTATCCAAATTCGGATGGCGGCTCGGATAAGAAGAAAAACCTCCAGTTATCAGCAGTAAGTAATTGGATTCCAGAGCGGCAAATCAGCAGATATATTGACGCTCTGAATAATTGTAGGCCGCCATGTGGATTATTTCAGGCCTTTTTGGTTTTGCTTCACTTGTCTGCCCAGCGCTCGGAATTGGAACTTCAATCATTCTAGGATCATTGGCAACGTTCGAAGTCGTCTCTATAGGAGGCAGCTTCGCGTACAATACGATTGGTGCCAGTTTGAGTAGGTTAACCGCCACTATACGGTATGACTGGAACTAAGAGTTGTGTTCTAGGCATCACGGCAACTAGTCTCAACGCCGACGGTTCCATCAAGATCGACCAACTCGAAGACGACCTGTCAGCATTTCTAGGCCACATGTTCGACGAGATAAGCCAGACAAACGAAGCGCTCGTGGCCAAACTCTTCGGTGGCACACCTAAGAAAGACGTCGATCTCATGCAGTTTTTGGAGGGCATGGACCCATGGTACAAGCAGGTCTCAACACCGATCGAAGAATATGAACCAGTTGGGTGGCTGTATGTATCCCCTTAAGAGTTTTCGATGTCACATAGAGAAAGGTTTACTAACAGACACCAGACTGTCAAATGGGTGGTTCATTGACCAAGCAGATACTGAGAGGCTCCTGGCACCAATGATGGAGGGTGGCTTGAACCTCATGGTAGGTGCACTCAACGATCCTAGATGGCCATGATGTTTGAAAGAGAACTAACAAGTCGCATAGAAAGTTGGAATGATCGGATGGATGTTCTCAGTCAGGAACTTCTATGTATTGCATTTTGTAAGAAATCCCCCTATCCTGCTCATGGAATTTGACATGCTGAACGGCAATACAGACAAACCTTGACGAACAGAGTTGCCTGAACAACTTCGAAGGAGCGTCACGATTTATAGACAATGTCAGTACTTTGACCTTGGCTCTCGCCATCACACATGCAAGAACTTTACCTAACATATATTGTCAGGGCTGCTTCGTATTGAAAATTGGCGGGCACTGCATCAACCACGACGACAATGCGCCAGCCGAGCTCAACAAAGCCGAGGGGACCTACGGTATGAAGCTGGACGGGTTCTTCCGCAACGTTCGCGACTGCAACAACAACGTAGACATGATCGAAGACAAGAAGTATTCCATGGACACGCTAGGACAGCTGGGCGAATGCTTCTACCCCATATACTATCTCCACACCACAACACCGGACGCGATCTGGGATGTTGACCATTCTATCGCCGACAAGCTCGATGTTAAATTCCCCAGGACGGGGAAATATCACCTTTGTCCTCTGCGAAAGCAGAATGAGGTGGCTGGCGTACCCCCGGAAAATGCCACCTTTACCCTTTGAGAAAGGTAGAGCCTGGTGGCGGGCCCACCCCATAACCAGCAGTAACGCCGATTGCAGTCCATCACAAGACCCCTCTAGCAGGGCCGATGGTTTCACGATTATTAGACGGAAACGGGGGATAAGAACCTTATATGGGTGAACTGGCTAGCAATGGGAGTTGATACAGGAACGGATATATATATCTTGCAGACTAGATGACGGACCAGACGATGATCTTCCTGGGGTTGTCACCACATCTTACATAAGATATTAGGATTGTAACTATGCCAATATATTGATTTTTAGACTACTAGGACTGCTCAGCCCTACTTAGTGATACATACCTGCGTGCTGAAAACGATTGTAGTTTATTTTCGGAACGCGTCCTATGCGCACGTCGACAGGCAGGTGTCCGTCCAGTGTGGGGTTCCGGTCCGACGTGCCGGGTCTCTAGACCGGGTTCAGCAACCAACTCGAGTGATGGCCGCCTAGTACGGGTGAAAAGCTGCACACGTTGGATCGAACCGTAGGCTGGCGGCCCAGACGGCGCGTGGGTCTGGGTCGAATTGTTGAAAAAGCGATGAATCTGTCGTTAGACTGTATATAGAGGGTGAATGGGGGGCTCAGGGGTGAACTCATCGTGCGAAAGTTTCGCTTCAGTCTCTCTACGGGGATGGTCCGCATCCCCTTGCAACTATTACACACTCGGATTCTATCAGCTTCGGCATGGCGATGATTGCCAAATTTAGTATTTGCAAGCAATCTGCTGTGTTGTATGCAGCAAACCCCGACATTTCAAATAAGCCTATTAGGATAAGAAGTCCACAATGGTACCCAAGGCTCGAACGTAGCATTGGTGAACGTATAAGCTGGACCTGGCCCATACGCAGCCATACACAACGCCTTGATTATCATGAAGTCGTATTGCAAGTAGGGGTATCTATCATCTGTCATAAATAAACAAGTTAAAAAATCATGGTTTCAGCCACGCCTCATGTGCACATACTTTCGAGCGCGCACCCAGATTACACAAACCGATCTCAGTGAATCTCAAAGTCCGAAACCCCCACTCGCAAGCCCGGTAGGGCGAGGGAATGACCGAAAGGAAACAACCTTTAGGAAACCATGGGCCCCATAGTTCTTTCTTGTGCTCAGTGCTCAGTATCACCAAGATTTGCCCAGCCAACCAGTCAATAGATATGCCGACAGAAGTCAGCAGATGGAAAGACGACCTTCGCCCATAGTAGCGGTGAGGGTAACTGGCCTAGAGATGCCATGGATCTCCCCATGATGCGATCCCTCGGGTGCCATGTCCATTCAGGACTACCACGCAACAAGCTTCCTACTACTCACAACACATTGCCTGCCCCACTGCCACTGGATTATGGGGTGACCTATTTATCGGAAGCACGTGTCGCAAGACCGCCCCGTATCGCGTTAAGTCGATGATATAAAGCTCAACAATCGCCTCATATATATACCCCCTGTCGTGTTCATATATACGATCGCCCAGCCTGGTCGCGTGTAGCCCACTGCTGTTGACGAGGGTACCTGGTAGGATAGTTGGGCATCTCACCGGGCCGCAACGTCGGCGGGGGTATCGACCAAGGGAACCGCCACGGCACCCTCTGCGGCCCACCGGCGCCTCCCTGATACATGTCCGGTCCCAAGTCGCCGGCGCCCCCGTCGTCGCCATCGGCGTCGAGGAGGGCGCGTCTGCGCCTCGCGATGCAGCAGCAGGCGAAAATTAGTATCAGGACAACCACGCCGATAGAGCACCCGACGATGATGCCGGTGGTCTGCGGCGGCGTGCCCCCCGAGCTGAACGACTCTGGGTCTGATGGCGTCGTCGTCGCAGTTCCGGCCGGTGGAGTCCCGCGATCGAGCGTGACGATCGCCGTGGTTACGGTCCCGCCATTGGTGAGGGTCTGAGTCAGCGTGATTTGACGTGCGGCGGCGGCGCCAGCGGCCTTGACGTTGCTACCGCCGCTGTCATTGGACAGCGGCACTTGGCTGATAGCCGCGACTAGGGTTGTAGATCTGCTGCTGCTGCTGCTTCCGTCGCCGCCGCTGCTGGTTTCCCGAGTAGACATTTCGCAAGGGAGCTAGCTTTCTTGCGACGACTTTCCTAACTCAGCATCGCCACATGGGGCCAGGTACCAAAACGTCGGAGCAGGGCAGGGCAGAGCAGGGTATGCGATGTGGATGCTGCTGCTCGTTGTGCTCTCTTTTCCCACCACCCCGGGTGAATCGGGATGGGGAAGGGGAGGCGTCATCACTTTAATAAAAACCCGCTGTAGAGACCCGCCGCCAGCGTACCTGTGTCTCTCTCGCCGCAGTGCGGTAGGGGCCAAACAGGACAATTCGATGTCGAGGATAAACTCCCACACCAATCCGATCCGGCGCGGGCCAGCCAGCCAGCCAGCCCCAGCGCAGCTTGCGAGTTGCAGCGGGCATCGTCAGATGGGGGAACGTCATGCGGCAGTGCAACGGCATGTATGACTTGCATCAACGCGTAGACGACGATTGGGCGGGTGGCTCTTCGCATGCAACGGCGCCGCGTTCTGATTGAACGGGCCCATAGTCTTCCCCCCTCCCTCCAGCCTATAGCCGTCGGCCTTGGTCGGTTTAAAACAGCTCATACGTGTCGGCCTCTTGACTGCTCCCCAATGCCCATCGCGCAGGGAGACGGCGGCACTGTTGGCATCTGCGAAATGCAGCCGGCGGGAGGGGACGAGGCCCTTGGCGCCAACCACGGTGATTATATAACAACCACGGGGACGTGTTATCTTGTTTATGCAATATCCGAGATGCCCGGGCGGGCTGGCCTGCATCGTCAAGTGAGTGAGTGGCTTGTGTCGAAAACTTGCAACACGCTGCGAAACGTTGGTTGACCTGACACCCCCCGACACCCCCAGGCACGCCCAGACACCCCGGGCTGGAAAGGCCAGCATGTCCGTGAAGGGGAAAGCCTGAGCCGAAATTCGCTTGAGCCCATGGTTGGTTGTTTAGGCGGTAAGCCACTAGCTGGGACCTAACTGTCACCTAGACTCTACCCCCCCTGCCCCCCCTGTCCCCCTATTCATTGACCCCGCCTCTTTGCGCGCCTCTTTTCGGTGGCCCGTCGAAGTGACTCTCTGTACGATTATGCATGCCAAGTTGGCCAGGATGACCCTGGCAGTCCTGGACCGGTAGGATAGATCAATCGAACATTGACTTCGCGCTAGCCACAAATACTACATACACATGAGGCGCAAATAAACCGTACTCTTTATGTATTACTATCATATATTATTATTTGTTAAGTATTTATTAGTACTTACTTAAAACTTGGTTTCATTGTTTCCGATAAGTTACCAAAACTAAAATATAAGAAATAATTCGTAATTGCTTTATACATATATATCTATATATAAACCAATTAAAAAAGCTATTTACGTATGGCTTTAATACGTACATCGTCGTCGCCAAAATGCCAGCAAAATGGCAGTAGGTATGGCTGTGCTGTAGTACAAACCAGGCAATTAGTGGGGGCAAGTGGCAGCTAGCGGCCAAGTCAATGTTCGATTGATCTTACGTCTCGTCCTGGACCCCTCCCCTATGCATCTGCGCCCTCTGTGCAGACTCGCAGGTAAGGTAAAAAAGTACGTACCTCGTGGGGAGGACTGTATCCCTCCGGCAGTTTGTCGACCTGTGTCGTCATTACTCCCCTCCAATGTAACATTAATACCGCTAGCTATTGCTTCACGCTAGGTGCGCAATACGTCAAACGGAGAATGTCGGCGTGCTATAAACTCCGTCCAGCGGCATGTCCAGTCGCACGAACCTTGTCTTGAGACAAGGTTCGACAACTCTGCCACTGGAGGCGTATTTATTTACGTTAGGTGCATCGCATGAACCTGATATTTAAAACTACATAGCTGCCCTCTCTCGTGTAGACTGCCTTCTCTCCTGCCTTGACTCCTGTCTTCTAATCATACCTTTCCGCGACTATATACCTACTGGGACCAAGCCGTAGACCGGAACCTACCCAGCATATATAATAACACCACAACACAACACAACAGCGATCACAATGTCTTCACTTATTAGAAGAATGCTCAGCGCCGTGGCGCGCTCCGCTAACATACATCATTACGGGTCGGATATGGAATCATCGTGGTATGCATCACCTCCTGCCAGCGACAGCAATGCCGCCCGTCAGGAGGAGCGGACGCCGCTTCCGGAGCCTATCCCGGCCGAGCAACTCGCCGAGACGGCGCAGAACCAGTTCCAGTCCGACTTCTTCGGCAAGCTGCCGCTCGAGATCCGGCGGCAGATCTACGAGGAGCTGTGGCGCACGACCAGCGAGGACCAGCACATATTCCACCACCAGGGCCGGCTGTGCCGGTGCGCCTGCATCACCGACCACGACGCCGAGGACGAGCGCGACGACATCGTCGAGAGCTATCGGCAGGAGAAGGCGCTGACGGACAAGACGTACTTCTCCGACTCGGCCCTTCACAGACAGCTCTCATCCAGCTGGACGAAGCATTGGAAGTGCGAAGAGCACTTGGAGAAGCACGGCGCGAACGAGCCGAGCCCCTTCTTGCCGGCGCTCATGACATGTAAACGGATGTGAGTGACAAATAACCCCTATATTCCCTATATACTCCTGCCATCCAGGTAGGTAGCTATTCACCTGAAGACCAATGCTAACCCAAGTGATACTAGGTACTTCGAGTGCTTGGAGTCCATCGGCGAGAACGTCACCCTGAACTTCACCTCGCTCCAGGTAGCGCACGACTTCCTGGTGGCGCGGCGGCACGCGCCGATCGCCAGCGTGATCCGGCGGTACAACTTCTCGTTCTACCTGTCGCAGCAGGAGATCAACAGCTACATGCCGTGGAACGACTCGCAGTGGAGCCAGCTCTGGGGCCCGCTCGGGCTGGGCGGGCTCGAGAGCGCGCGCCAGGTGAAGCTGTGGCTGGACGGGCGGCTGGGCTCGGACCAGCACGACCTGCAGCTCAACGGGCCGGCGCTGTTCAAGTGCCTCGGCGGCGAGGCGCCGCGCTACCGGCTGGCGGTGAGCCTGCCGACCGACGAGGACACCGAGGACAAGCTGATGGACCCCTGGGGCCCGCGCTACGCCATGGACTGCTTCCAGGGCGTCGACCTCCAGTTCCGCGGCGCCCCCGCCTACCGGCCCAGCGACAAGAAGGGCGTCTGCGGCCCGGCCAACACCGCCATGCCGTCGCTGGAGGTCATGGCCTGGTACTCGATGGCGATGCACGCGTGACGCTGACTTCCACGTGCACGCACAACACACACACACACACACACACACACACACACATATTACGCATTACACATTACACATTTTTTACCTGCAACAGAATCCTCCAGGAGCTAGTGAAGGGTGAAGGGGGGCAACCAACCCAACGGCGCCGCCCCCTTACCAACTACCCCACATCTCGTTTCGCTGAAGGTGTGTGTTAGTGGTTGTATACCTGCGCTGCAGCAGAGCGGAGGTCGAAAGGGTTGTACCACTATTCCTAATATAGCAGGCGTGAAGTGAACACGCTGCACCTACACCTACATACATATTTTATTTGGCTTGGCGGTATTTTGTTTAGCTCAGGCGCATTTCGGAGTGAAGAGAAACTCTGGGGTAAGCAGAGGGGGTCGTATACCTGTATGATATCATGTCATTGTCGCGCAACATTGCTCGCGGCTTGTACTACTTACACATTATCTATTATGTACCTAGTTTCTAATAAATGAACTACGAATTTCACATTACCCTAAACTCATCGCTTGTTTTTCCACAATCTTAAAACCCAGATATCTCGAAATGCTTCACTGACTGACGGTCTACTCTACACGATGTTCAATCACTAGGAAGGGGCAAACAAGTAGGTATCTACTTTGCTGGCTTCATCCAATATCGCGATTGGGAACTATCCATGCCTAAGACCGGGGGGGTGAGTGAACCAAGCCAACCTATCGCAAGCTCCTGAATCCCACTCCGAGGCTACCGCCGTATGGTCCAGTACTTGCGACCCGAGGGCTGCCGAGGGATATGTTTCATACCAGATCCTCCTCGCATCTCACAAAACTTCGTATGTAGAAATCCAATTGAAATCACAGGTGAATCTCGATCACATCGAACCCTCTAGATCAATGAGGTAGGCGGCTGGCTCCAAAATCTTACGCTGAAGTCTTAGCTAAGGCTTCTCTTCATGAGCAGCCCCGTAACAATGCCATGAATCCTACATGCCAACCCCCTCCGCCATTGACAAGATTGCGTCATATTATGCTAGCATGTCTCTGTGGTCGGTCATCAGAGATAGTCTTTTCACATGATAAGAGTTATTTGCTTCTTCGGGCCTTCAATAGTGAATCTGATCTCAGAAACCTTATTAACTAGCTAACTACTCCGTAGGTGACCGAAGCAACGAGGTTACCATCCTATCGGGGAAGTATTACCGGGTCCCCACCCCACCGCCTGTTCTGGCTCGTAAACGCAGATCTACGAAATACAACCAGGACCCAGGTAACTAACTATATAGGCTACCGGGGCGTTGGAGGGGCGCGGGCGGCGGGCGGCGGGCGGCAAGACAGGGGAGGGGTATCGCGAAGATTTGCTGACAGGCAGGCTACTGTGCTCTGTAGCTTTGTGCTGTGCTTCAGCCTCGGCTTTGTGCATCACCTCATTGATGCAGAATGTGTGGCTTGCCGAAGAAAGCAGAAGACCGCCGCCTCCTCACGCGATGGACAGATGCGCAGATGCGAAGGCGTGAGGCTGCTATGTAGGCCTCGGGCAAAGGCGTCCCAGGCTGCAACTCTCGCGCTCGTCTCGTCGCGTCGGGTGGGTTTTCCTACCAAGGAAGAACTGCGATTTCGATAGTGAACTGCAATTGCTGCATTGCATAGCAATATAACAGTAATCGGCCGGGCTATTTGCTTGCGGGTAGCATTGACCGCTACTATGGTCGTTATCAGTTACCGAAGAGTAGTAGTGTGGCATCGTCTAACGACAATTCCTTGGACTCGACGCAATGCAATTGCATGCAATGTCTTGGAGAGGAGACTGCCTGCCTGCCGCCGTGCCGTCCTTTCGCTCAAGAAGGTAGAATTCCCCCCAAAGGAAGCAAGCCCCCTCAAAAGCAACCTGCCAACCATCATGAGCTCTTCCTAGGTGGCCACCGCAGTCCTTGATTCGGGGCTATCACCGCTTCCCCTTTTCTGCAGCAATCGGACGATACGAGTAAATAAGCAACCAGCATCCTCCAGGAAGCTTGAATCTGCGCGTGGGGAACATGATCAAAATGTGCTGCTGCTAGGGGGTAGTGGCGTCTGGGGCGAGCGCACGAAGGATGCGAAAGCCAGTCTGGTCGGTTTCTCCACGTCCCCTAACGCACTCGCTAAGATCCCATCGAAGCGCCGCGGGAGGGGCCCCGGCTGCGAGGGCCGAATTTCGGGTTGTAATTGGAAAACCGTGTTACAAGACAGTCTGACATGCAACATAAGACGCTTCGATGCGCGGGTGTGGTGATTTGCAGCTGCTCGCAGGCAATGACCTTAGGAGGCGTCTAGTTCATTCGGCTGTGTGGTTATTGACTCACCCTACAGTACAATAAACATTATGGGCAGGTAGGCGAATTCGCTCACGATGGAGACAATCTGAGGTTGCCGTAAAAGGGCGGTTGCCCCTATGTAATCACCTACCCAAAATGTCAACTTATGAAAGTTTCAATTGGCATCATTGGTCAATCTAGTCGGGCTAGTCTATAATCTCGGCCTTAACCGTCGAAAACGTCGCTGCATGCGACGACTTAGGAGCCAGGACTAATTAGTAATTACTAGGTACCTACAGTACATAGACAAAAGGACATCGGCCTGAGTTGTTCGGCGCCGACATGTATCGCTTCCGACGTACCCATCAACACCAATGCAGCTCACCGTCCGAAATCTTGCGCTGGGGTTGAAGACGCGCTTCATCGGTACCTACTTAGTTAAGCGCTTCACGCCAATAACACCGCTGTCATGTCTACAAAATATGCAGTTAGTTGGTCTCTGTTAATCAGGAGCGTCGCTCGGCGCTTGCGCTTGCGCTGCGGCACAGCATATGAACCTATTACATGCCACGTACGTGGGAAGTTCGGTGAACTCATCAAGCCTGAGATCGCAAACCCCTGTCGTTGGTTGTTAGATACACTGCCGTCACCCTGAATATCGATATGTCGACACCGGGACCCGGAGAACAGAGTATTTGTATGATACCAGGATACATAGGCAAAAAGACCCAAGCCACAATACCAGATATCAGGTCTCAGCAACCCAAGCTTTCTCGATCAAAAGCGGCCCTTGTCTAACTAAATAGCTACCTGTGTAATTCCCAGTCGCCTGAGCGAAGTAAAAATTGGTTTCGGCATCTCTAGTAGGCAGTAAGCACGTTGGTTACCACCCTAGGTACTACGTATGATGAATCTATACGTGGTTAGAGAGCCAAGAGCCAGCCCTAAAGACTGTTCAAGGTCAAGGTCGTCAGGCCGTTCAGCTGCTTGCCGATCAGTGCTGATCAACGGTGACAATCAGTTCTCGGCCCTGTGTGCAGATCATGAACCCCACGTTCCAGTACCGGGACGCACTGTAAGTAACTACCCAGATCAGAAGAACTCCATATCGGTTCTGCCCGGGGGCTAGTCTACATAGGTATGCCGAGAACAGGGGGGCTCAAGGGCCTTCTTGAAACGGTGGTGGTAACTTTTCTACCCAGTGGAAAGGTAAGGGTCTAGATATCTAACATCACCATTATTTGGGTGGCCCATTGGAAAGCGAGATTCGCAAATGTACCCCTTCCAGCTCTTCGAACGTGGTTTTAGACCACCCCTGATTGGTGGAGCTGAGACCCTTGTGTAGCCCACCACTGAGATCTGCATCTATGCATCTTGTATCTGGACAAATCTCTGGACAACATAAGGTAGAGTCCTCGTTGATAGAATATATATCAATATATCTTTTACCCAGATAAGATAGTCACTGTGATGATATCTAATTGTTTACTTCCTGAATATAAGTTACCAATGCTTCTAGTTGAGGCATCACAGAATGCCCGTTTCTCTTTGACGCGTCTTTTGCATGAGACCAAGGGAACCCACCGCCCCAGACCATCTAACATCTAATGGTGATGGTTGTGTCTTCATATTGTCAAGACATCTTTGCACTCCCAACTTTCAAGCAAAGTTTCTCGTACTGTAGGGAAAACCGTCGATCTGGATACCGTCCTATGTAGTCCACACAAACCCAGACTCTGTATCAACGAACCTCCTAGCAACAAAGGGAATAAATATAACGTTACCGATAACAGTTATATATAAGTAATGCTATATACTGATTAGTTTTTTTTTTCTTATATACTGATTACTTTCTTAGCCACCTATTAGCGGCCCGCCTATAAGCTTTCGGCCCGATTTATAATAATTATATTATAACGTTTAATATTAATTACAAATAAACGCCAAAAGTAACGACGCGTTAAATAAAACGTTAAATATATATAATAAATAACGTAACTTATTTATTTAATGTTATGTAATATAATAGTTCTTAGAATTATTTAGTATTACGTATTTTTACTTAATACTATTAAGAATTATATAAACGTTTTTAAAGTTTTTAATATTTCATAACAATTTATGCTTTTATTACTTTATAACTTTACCCTTATATTGGTAATAAATAATACTAAGCACTATATAACGGTGCTATGCCCTTATATATAGTCGACGTTATCGACGCCGCCGGCACTCCTAGCTAGAAGCAGGAAGTCCGGAACGTTTATAACACTTAATATTATTCGAATTATTCCTAAAAGCCTAGGTTTATAATGTTTTATATATAAATTTGCTATATAATTTCTACGTTTAATATTATTAATTATAAC
Source organism: Diatrype stigma (assembly GCA_022225965.2). Classification (NCBI taxonomy): domain Eukaryota; kingdom Fungi; phylum Ascomycota; class Sordariomycetes; order Xylariales; family Diatrypaceae; genus Diatrype; species Diatrype stigma. Next base: position 26,272 of record JAKJXP020000082.1, read on the forward strand.
GTATTATACTTTTTATTATTAACTTAAAACGTTCTTTTTAAAGTAACGCTTTTAAAGTATTAAAATTTAGGCTTTATTTAATTGCTTTAATTTATTCGATAAATATAATATATAATTAAGATTTTAAAAACAATAAAGCATTATGTAAAAATGTAAATAATTAAAAGCTAATAACGTTATAACTAAGTATAAACGAAGTTATTTTAAGAAAGAAATATATAAGATTACTTTTAATTATAGTTTTTAAAAATATATAAAGTTCTTTTTATAAGTCCTAGTTTTTAATGCGGCGCTTAGTTATCGATTACGTACCGTTTACGTAATAAGCTTCTTAAACGAAAGCCATATTTTCATATTGTTTTTTTCTTTTCCGATTATTAGTTCTTAATAATTTGCTTGGCCGTTTTAAATATTTGCATTTAATTTAAGTTTATAAACCGGTAATCTTTAAGATTTAACGGCATTCAGTTATCGCTTTAATAACGTATATACGTTATTTCGATAATAAATTATTTTTAAAATTACCGGATATTCGTATTTTAATAAGTATTTAATTACCGGTTATTCGGTAATTCATTTTTAATAAGTTTATAATTTTCTTTTATTTATGCGTTTTTTTCTTTTTTTTATTAAGTTTTAATATAATAATAATCGCAACATCGTCGTCGCTTTTTCGCTATTTAATTTTTTATTTCGTTTATTATTGCGCTTTTATTTTCGTTATCGTTTTTTTTTTTCGTTTTTTATTATTCGTTTCTTTTTATTTTATTGCCATTTCGTCGCTTTTTTATTCGCCGCCGAAATGTCGTTTCGCGAAAAAATTCTAAACTTATGGCTATTCGATAATTTCTTCGATAAAAAAAGCAATTACGCGTTCGTTAATAACGGCAATACATAATTCGATCGGCGTAAATTCGATAAACCATGTCGTTATTACGTAAGGTTTTTTTATTTAAATGTTCGAATTCGTTATATAACGTCGCTAATCGTCGGCGACGGTTCGACTTACATTTATTACCGGCAAAATTATAAAAAATACTTAACGATAAATATTAATTTATTATTATTATTATTATTATTATTATTATTATTATTATTATTATTATTATTATTTATATGTTAATTATTTAATTATATATATAAAATATATAATATATTATTATTATTATTATTATTATTATTAACTTTATATCGATTGCTTATTTATATATATACAAGCATATAGTATATGATATATTTACGATTTATATTCCGCGTAATAAACCGGTTAAACGAATAAAATCTACGTATTATTTATTCGTTACGTCTTAATAGCAGCTATAGCGCTTTAGAAATGCACGGGCCGCTATGCGCATATTAAGTTATTTTCTTATTTAAAATAGCCGACTTTATTTAATTCCCATAAAAAAAAAAGCGACACAATAATTCTTCGTTTCATTACGGTATAAGTAAGCTTATAAATCTACGTTAATACTTAGGCAATACATCGCTAATAATTAGCTAGGCTTACGTATTATCGTAATCCGAAATCTCGCAATGCGAGAAATCCCGGAAAGAAATACGTTACTAAAACGCAGCGGCTTAGCTAAGCTTGCGTATCATCATAGCCTCGAATTTCGCAATGCGAGGAATCCCGAAAGAAATGCGTTAATGAAACGCGTTAATGAAACGCACCGGCTTGGCTAGGCTAGGGCCATCGTAACCTAAAGCGCAGCAGAATCGCGACAAAAACGCATTAAAAAACGCATAATCGAAAAAATAATAATAAAAAACGAATAAAAACTATAGCTATTTCGAATTATTTAATAAATTCCGTAAAGATTTTAATAAATAAACGAAAGCAATTAACGAGTTAAAAGTTATTATATTGCGTTATTATTATTATAAAAGAAAGAGTTTAAAAGGTGGATCCTTTTAAATTTATAAACTATTTATATGATCACTGTGGCCGACCGTACCCGAAGCCATTGAAATTCCGCGTCGATATCTCGCGCTGTGATAGTAAATTCTTTTCTGCAGCCATCGGCATCATGTGCGCCCTTAACCAACAGACTGCTTTCCCATTGAGGTTTTCGTGAAGTCAGAATTCCGCGGAAGGATAATGAAAGGTGTGATGCCCAATACCCAAATGCGTGTTCCTGCCTATCTACGTGAGCGAAGGAAATCTTGCAAGATTTCCGTTTCCATTTTGTCAAAGATAGATGGAATCTAGGCACCTTCACGCGTAAAGCCACCGGTTCCTGTCCCTCGTTATTGAATATAAACACCGTACAGCCGGTCCAGTTGGGACTGGCGTAGAATGCACCGCCAATTACCCGGTAAGATCAATCACCCCTTCATGGGCCGACCCCCCGGCAAGCCACGATTTCCCATATAAAATCACTAAAATCGTATATGTATAATTAATTAACGGATTATATTATTAAAAAACTAAATACGCTATTATACTTTTTATATAACGTTATAAGCGTAAATAAATATTTTATATTATAATATTTACTTTAAAAGGGTTAAATTAACGGTTAAAAGTAAGTATTATAAGCTTAACATTTTTATATATAAAATACGTATAAAAATGTTAACGTATTAACATTAACGTACCTTTTTAAATATATTATATATTTAAGATATTTTTTAATTTATATAACTATTATAAAATAAGTATTAAAATAAACATATTATATCATAAGATATATATTACGTAATTAAGTTATAAGGTAATATCTTACTTTTTATAAATTATTCTTATAATATTTCATAATTATTTTAAGATTTATTAAATATAAATTTATTAAAAAGACCTTTTAAAGGTTTTTAAGCTGATTTATATAATAATATTTATTTTTTATATAATAAAAAAGAATTATTCTTATAAGACATATATTACGTAAGTAATTTCATAAATATAATATGTTATATTTAAAGTGTAAAATTTTATATTTCTTAAATTAATATAATATATATCTTATACGGCTTAATTAAATATTATTTTTTATTATTTTTAATATTAGTTTATATTTCTTATTATAAATCTTAAATTTATTTAATTATATCTTTTACATGAAGCTTATAATGCTATAATAAATATCTAGTGTTTTCGGCGATTTGTGTAGGAAATCGTGGCTTGCCGGGGGGTCGGCCCGTGAAGGGGTGACTGATCTTAATGCCGAACGGGTGGTGATATACTATCAAGCGTATATCCATTATTGTACAGCCGTTTCAGGTCGAAAAACCCGACAGGCATTGCTATTGTAAAACCCTCCCACCCGTGAGCAGTTGCTTGGATGTATACTTGCTTCTGTCGTTTCTTGAGTCGCATCAGCTTGGTTGAGATGTCCAGAATGAATGGCGTGCTTTCTGTCATACGATAGAAGATATCACGGGTCCTGTTATGATATAGAAATATTGCAACACATTCTACACGCCTGTGTTTGCCCGGTGTTTGCCCGAGGATGGCTAGGAACCATGGGCTCCGGAGACCGATGGGAAATAACGACAGCTCAATATGAAGCCCATGGTTTGTCATGGTCGAGTGTGACTTTGACAACATCCAGTTTTTATACTTCATCTTCTGGTCGAAACGTCGAAATAGTGATGGAGAAGATGCGAATATCTGCTCTTTATTGTGGCTCTCGATAGCCATGACTTCATCTAAAGACATGCCATACCCCCATGCGAGGAGGCTGAGGTCATTCACAGTCTTCAAAATCTCCTCCTGGAGTCGCATAAATGACTTGCTACCTTCGCCATACAGCAGGGGCATGTTGATTCCCATGAGTCCCAGTAATGAGTAGGCCCGGTCTTCTTCTCGTGTGGTCTTTCGTTCCGACGCCCACGAAAGCCTTGTTCCCACCGCGATTTCCTTATACATATGAAGGATGCCTATAGAACTGTCGTCTATTTTTGTGATTTGATGGAGAAGAGTTCTCTCCCTCATCCTATTCTCGTAAACGAAGTCGTAGCAGTGCACTTTCTGGATCGCCAACAGGGATGTCCAATCGTTCGAAAAGAAGACTAATACACGAGGCGCTATTAGTTCTTGAAGCGTCCAGCCGCGCGTGAACCAGCGGCTTTTCCGGAAAGCTGAATTTCCCGCGTACGGGTTATCTTCCTCAGGTACGTCGATGAGGTACACATAACAAACATCGGCGTTCTCGTACCATTTGAACATGGAGTTTATCGCCTCCGACAGTTCGGCGCTGCTGCTCTTGTCGATGCAACAGGTATCGATCCAAACGTAGTCGTGGCCATCACGGGTGGCTTGCTGACAACAACGTTCGATCTTAGCATATGCAGGCCTCTGCTTGTGGTCGGGGCTTAAGAGATCCTGTAAGGACACCTCGTTGTCCCCCCAAGTGTGTGATAGAATGGCATAATTGGGCACAGGTTTTCCGGAAAAATCCTTGAGCTTTCGTGTGTGAACGTTGAGAAGCCGCATGGTTAGTCCCGGCGTTCATTCACTGCACCAGTGCAACATATGATACATGGACATGAAAGAAACAGGAGTATATATGATAAGGGGTTGCGACCGCCGTGGAGTTTTCGCTATTCAACGACATCTACGTTACTTCGTAGATGATCCGAGAAGAGAGACAACAAGAGAGAAAATAAGAGGCTGGGCCTTTGAAGAGATCGGGGGACATATGCATCCCGACGTTGCAGACGTGAGAACTCAGGCATCCCGATCGGGTCAGGGCTCATACTGTTGCTGCATCATTAAATAATCATAGCCTATCAAGCAAAGCCACTTGTCCACCCTTTCAGAATGTCATGCATATTTCATTTCTACAGCCTGCAGCAAGCTGTAGGTTTTGCTTCGTAGTTATCTTTCCAACTGTCTTACCATTCGTCTCATTCTTCCACTGCCCCATCATCTCACACGACCCCAATCCACCTTGCCGTAGAGGTTGCGTAATCTTCAGCCTGGTGAGCCTACGCCGGACTTCGGGATGATACTTGAATCATCCACGCCAAGGTGCATTGTTTATGATGCGCATTTACGATGATACAGATCCCCGTAGGGCTTGTTGTACCTATACATACTTATATAGTACAGGTAGTTGTCGTTGTTAGCGATTCTTTACCACATTGTTATCACGGCAAAGAACCCCCCTAGCTTGCAATCTCACCCCTCGACCGTCCTGGCCATTTCCTCCCTAACCAGCAATGCTATATCCGCAGCCGCATCGCCCCCCTCGTCCACAGTCCCCTCCCCAGCGCCTTCAAGCACGAAGCAACGCTCGGCAAACACCCCCCGCGCATTGAGCGCCCGCCACACCGCACTCGTCCGCCTCACCATGAAGGGTCGCCAGCCGCCCACCACAAGCGTGATGCGCCGCCAGGGGACTACCATGGTCTTCTCTCCTATCTCCTGTCTTCTTTCCTTCTTGCCCCGAACCAGAGCCTCGAACATGCAGATCGCAGCATCGTAGTCGGCGTCAAAATGATGATGTGACCCCTTTTCTTCCTCCCCTCCCCCTCCCGCGCCCAGCAGCGCCAGAGCCGCCCAAGGCTTCACGGCGGTCTGCACGTGCAGCGTCAGCGCCTCGAGGCGCGGGAACGCGCATAGCGCGCGCAGGAATCGCGCCGGGTCGTCGCAGTCGGCCGCGTCGAGGTCGAGCTCCAGCGCCCGGAGGTGCGCCAGATGGCGCGCGAGCCCCGCCACGTCCGCCGCCCGCAGCGTCGGGCACCGCCGGTCCTCGTCGACGAGGCCGACGTGGTCGCGGAGGCGGAGGACGCGGAGCGTGGGCGCGTGGCGGAGCAGGACGTGGTCATTATCAGAGTTACCGCCGTCTAATTCTCTTCTTCTCTTGCGCTTTCCGCCTTCGCCTTCGGGGGACGGCGGAACGTTGCTAGCGCTTTTCCTTTTCCGGGTCTTTTTCTCGTCTTCGTCTTCGTCTTCGTAGTCTTGGTCGTGGTCGTGGTCGTCATTATCATGAATACCACCACCACCATCATCATCACAGACGGTCGGCGGCGACGGGAATAACAGCCGCGTGTGGCAGGTCAGCTCGAGCGAGCGCAGCGCGCGGATCTCGTGGATTAGGCTGGCGAGAAATTGCGTCGTGACCACGGCGGCGTCCCGGCTCTGGCTCCGGCCCGTGTCCGAGGCGTAATAGGAGGAGGGCGAGCGGTCGTCGCAGCGCAGGGCCTGCAGGCCGCGGAGCGCGCGGGGCGGCACGGCCGTCAGGAACGGGAGGGCGGGCACGTCGATGAGCTGCAGCGCGCGGAGGCGCGAGAAGTCCCAGTGCGCAGCGGAGTCGGTGGCGTCGTGGTCCCAGTCGTACGACTGCAGCGTGAGCTCCTCAAGGGCCGGCAGTCTTAGCATCCTTTCCCCATTGTCGTCACCGTCGCCGGTCGCCGTCAGGGCAAAGCTGGAGGGTGGAAAGGAGAAGTGGGTCCCCTGGCCGCTGTCTCGGTAGTCGAGAGTTTGGAGGCGGCGGGCCTGGAGGAGCAGGCGCTGCAGGGGCTCGAGCCGGGTGGTGAGCGGCGGGTTCGGCGCCGTGAGCCGCAGTGAGGCGAGGTTCTCCGCCGGGATGCCCCGGGTATAGATGTACTCCAGGAGGTCGCTGTAGCTGGGGAGGGGCAGGTTCTCGATGTGCAGCTTCGTCTTGTCGACCTCCAGATGCCGCCGGCTGAGCACGTCCGAAGGCGTCCAGGGGGTGCCCGTGTAGACGTCATAGCCTGCGTAGGACCATCTATTGTCAGGTAGCTGATGTTAGAACTTTCGGCGAGGGTTGCCTCGTGAGAGGGAAGCTGTCGTACTTGAATGATGATAAGTGTGCTACCCCGTCCAGTATGCGTTTCACGTGCTGGACGCTGAGGTTGCTTCTGGCCTCAACGTGCCTCGTGTAAGCGTATATCCTCTCTAGGGCACGAGGAAAGTAGACCTCTGCCCGGGGGTCGACGATACGCTCGTTTAACCGCAGTGTGCTGTATCTTATTGGCGTAACGATGTCGTTGAATCTCCTCGATACTCGACGTATAGTGCTAAGTGACAAACTGTCGATATCCCGAACCTGGCAGTAGGAGAACAATAAGTGGCAGTCCACACGCGTAGAGGCTCTTCAAAAGGACTTGAGGTACCTGCTCAAAGATGAGAGCGAGTAGCTCTGAACTCAAGTCATCAAGAGACCATCTCCTAGTAGAGAGGCGGAAGGTCGGAGGGCTTTCCATCGGCCCATCAACATGTCCATTACCAATAGGTTTATGGAATATGGACGGGGTAGCAGGTAAGCAGAGAACTTGGACTTGGGCCATCATAGGTAATATGTCGGGTCTGAGGAGAAGGTGTAGTAAGTTGGTCTTGGATCTATGAAACATATAATGGAGTAGGAGGTAGGCCGGTTAAACCAGCTCGGCTGGTGCAACGACGTAACCCGAACCCCGGGACACAAAAGCTATAATGGCATATAGATTTGCCGTGATGGCCAATAGGTAGTAGTCATAGTACGGTGTAGAACTCTTGAGGGCTAGGAGCTGCATCCGTACCATGCCTAAGCCTCCGCCGAATCTAGGCGGTGCTTGACAGGTCGGACTATACCATTTACGGTGAATGTAACGAAGAATATGGGCCAATGGAGAAATCGGACTTAATCCCACTTGTTCATGGGAAACGGTAGGCTAGGGAAATATGCATATCATAGAAGATTCCGTATTGTGTGACGACTAGCACTGAGTAACAGAGCACTAGGCATGCGAGATATTACCTGCCTGGATCAGGTCCTCCATATTTGTAAGTGGTTGAGTAATCAGCCGCAAATGAGAAATGATATATATTTTTTCAGTGCTAACAGCGGCCCAGTGAAACCGCTCGGGCTGCTAACGCAAGGAGTAGGACCAGTTCGGTAACTATAAGCACCATCGCACCTAGTGGAGCTATCTTTGAAGGGACATAAGAACACTGGATGTGTATCTGAAGGGTTGGGTTGAACCATGAACGATTGCCAAACCTTGAGAGGTACATAGGTGGAAACGATGGTTGAGGACACATGCTCTGGACACATGCTCAGAGCATGTACTTATTTTCCAGGTCACTAATGGTTTTGTTGCGTTCATTTCTGAAGCCATAGGTTGGAACGGCGATGAGCGTAAGACAACAACTGCAACTTGGTATGTCAGCTGCCCTGGTTAATCGTCAGGGCACGGGCGGCACACGCAGAATATTCGAAGCGGTGACTGTATAATGACCGAGCGATCTAGGAGGTTGATAGAGTGGAGGGTTTGTTCATGGCTGATAGACGAATGCGAATGCTGTGTCAACGAACGAACGGTTGAGAAACGTGGGATCGCAGTTCGCAAGAATTGCCCGGAAGGGAAAAGGATGTAGACTCGATGCAGGTGATAGGCGAGAGTGGGGTTGTTAGTCTTACCAAGGTAGGTAAGTCTAGTAGGGGCTGTAGGGAGTAGTAGGGAGTCCACCCAGATAGAATCCGGGAGTCGATTCCAGCCGCTCTGCCAGGCGGGCAGCCTGCCCGCCTGCACATCCGCTTATCCTGATGACGCCGCCTGCTGACCAGACGAGAGGCTACCTAACGAGACTATTCCATAACCCTATAGTTAAATACATAGTTAAACAGGACTATGTACCTATGTACATACGTGATGCCATATTATAATTTTGCGGGGTCACTCCACATGCCACGCATAGGTAGCGTTGTAAAATTCCCTATTCCCTAACAGCTAAAGCACAACCTGAACCTCCAGGATATCCATCCAAGCCACGAGCTGCCACGGGCCGCTCGTTCACTACTGCTCGGGCTCGGGATACCCGATTCGCAGTCTGGAACCTTTGTGTAGGAAGTACCGAGATACCACTTAGTAGAATTGACGGACGATGGTCCTATCATCCATCATTCATCATGTCCCAGCATTATCGGTATATACTACCTAGGCTGCTAGGTACTAGCTGCAGTCATCTGGCGCCTCACCACTAAGAACCCTAGTTGGAGTTGCGTCACATCACCGCAAGAATACCTAGTTCCGTAGGTATAGTCCTCATTGCATACTAGCCGGGCTGACAGGCTGAGTGCCATTCTGGCGATTGCAAAATAACCTCTATGTGGAAGGCGTAGCAGGAACTCCCGTACAGAGGTCTGTAATGTGTAACTACCTACCTACCCCCTTAGTAGTAATTATAGAATCCCGCGGCCGAATATACAACGCGACATACGTGTATGTAGGTATGTAACTATGGGTATCGCAACTCCGACCAATGATAGCATAGTTATCTCCCGATTAGGCAATCGAAGATATTCGCTACTTCATGTCGTACAATATGTCGTACAATACTACCTACACGTAACCTCCAAGTTTTTCCACACCGAACATTGGACGAAACGACCAGATGGAGGGGGTGGTAGCTTAAAAAGATCAGATGATAGGTGGTATAGATCCCGTCCCGTCTTCATTTGAAAAGCAAAAATTAAGGCTGGATCTACGATTAGGCACCCAAGCTAGTTTTAATATATAGGCAATATAGGCAAGATAGGTACCTAGTATATAGTAATGAGATTATACAGGATCGCCAACTAAGAACGTCCTTTTTCAGGTTTGGGGCATACGAGCTTCGGCGTCCATGAAACGTTGAGTTGATAGGTGCCGAAGTGGCCAATCAGATGAACCCCTGGATAACCAACTATGAGGCAGGGGGTTACTTCTGCGGACACAATACATAGCAAAAGGCACGTGCAGAACCAGATAGACACCCTTACACCCGAGCTTGAGGTCCGGAAGGTCAACTTTGTATGGCAATAAGGGGAGGGCGGTAAGCATCAACCTCGCTTAACATCACAATATGCAAGTCCCCGTCTCGTACATTACTACTATATGACCGTCGAAGCTATTTCGCTCGTAGATCCTCAACGCTTAACCACGGCATCTTTCTTTGCAAGGCACGACATGACGTGTCATACGTGATAGATTAGATCAGGTCAAGCAAGATGAGGGACGGGGCGAGGAATTATCGTATCGTGCACCAATCGCAACAAGGAAACCGGCAAAGTTAACGTAACTGCCGATGGCACGACGTTGGTAACCAGCACATACCTACTAATACACATGTTACATTCTCCCGGGAACAGGGTCCAATGTAAGTTACCAAAGCTAAAAACCCAGCGACCAGGAACCACCCACGACGAAGAGAGGGTCTTTTTCAGTTGCGCATCACAATTTCAGCCGCACGACAACTACGTACCCAGGCAGGTAAGCTAGGTATAATTATTATATGTGCAGCCTACCTAACTATGTTGTGGTCATCATTTTAACCGCGACTACCGAGTAACCGCACCGGCGAGTACCCCACGTCGACACTGTAATATATACCCGATGTTGGAATATCATATCGATCGAGACACGTATTGAGGACCATTCTGAGCCTCACTGGTTGTGCAACAATCAACGTTTCACCGGAAAGCTTCCTCAAAGTAGCTCGAGGTGATACCAAATGAGGGTGGGCGGGCACTATACGTATCATATCACCACCTGCCACCTGCCTACCTAGGTCCTGCGTGCCTACCTCGTACCTCGCAACAAAAACTGTTGCCCACCCGAGGATAACCACTTGCTACAATACAAGCTACGTTGAGAAGACGGCGACATGTAGCACGGGGGAGGTCGAGGCGACGGACTACCAGATCTCGATCGTCTCTCGAGCCTACGTACTTCGAACTATGTTACCCAAGTTACACTGTCTACAGGTCATGTATTTTATCATAATCCAACCCGATGGATCTCGATAAATTACCCCATGGGCTTTTCTGTACCTCGCCTCGCCTCGCCTCACCTAGGGAAAACTACAGGAGCATCGAGCAAGGATATGCGTGCGTGTGTGCGAACGAAATGAGAAACGGTATATCATACCTAACAACATGTGTCATAATGTGAACCGGCCTTGGAACACACAGCCACGTATTATTGCCTACACACGTCAGAGTAGGACAGGCGACTGGCATACTAGAGCGTTGGAGATATTCAAGAGGCTTGCTATACCTAAAATAAGTTGTAATATACAATATCTACATATATACCGTTACGGGGTGTTTGCAAAATACTAAACCCAATAACTTCCAATGCTCCAGTATGATAGCCCTTTTCTTTCAAAGAATCAACCAACAGGCTACGGTAGAGAGATGCTCTGTCAGGGACCTATATAAGATAGCACTATAGTAGCGGTGACCGACTAGCGACCCTATATGTTGGGGACGCCCCCCGTGGTTTCCAGGAGGGGGGCGGGAATTATTGCTATTCTAGCTCCTACCTATACTACAGTACCGCTCTTCTGCCTCTCACTCTGCGTCGACAGATCCTCTTGACATGCTCACTCACCATCATGCCACGTATCTCACACTGGCAGCTTCACTCACACCTACTATCACATCAAAACACACATCAGAAGATACCGGAACAAGTCTGCTTGCTTCTTTATTAGCGGCGAGGACATACGCCCCCCAAAAAGGGGACATCTTGATATTCAGGGGAATCTTCGTTACAATGACCAGGATACAGAACAAACAAGTATCTCAAGAAAACATCAAAAACAAAAACCCATAGCCCAGATACAGCTCCTAAAAAGTCCTTGCACGGGCTCAGGTAGGTAGGCAAAGTAGATACGTAGTAAGGTTATTCACCCCCTTACCCCTACCCCCTTCACAGCACGTATCCATAATATAGCATCGAAATCAGACCAGACCCGGCACACACATACATACATGTTTCGAGAACCCATACGGGTTCAATGCTCACTCGCTTGCTTGCTCGCTGGCTCAGTAAATCTTGCAACTCGTTGAATCCCGTCTACCTTCGAGCTGTCGTCGTTGTAATGTAATTCAAATTGCCGCATAGATGAAAGTGGTATTCCCTCGCAAGATTAGACATGCTAACCTGCTCTAGCCATCTCCCCCCTGAAGTACTGGCACCAACATGTTCAAAGCTAGGCGAAATCTCGCGCACCGCCCATATCCTGGGCCCAGACTCGTTCGAATGTGGATTTCCAATCATTTCATCTCCCAAGTGCTCTAGTATCGATACATAGGCTCCTTCTGCTTTGAAGCCTCCGTACCGTAGATATCGCTGTCGTCATCCTGGTCATGCGGCGGTGGGGGTAGCGTATGGTCATTTGCCGCCGACCCACTGCCGGCCCCGCCATGCATGGCCTCCTTGCCGACCGCGCTCTCCTGCCTACCCATGTAGCTGTTCGTGGTGGATCCGAAACCGGGATGGAAAGGCTCGAACGCTAGCCTCGGTTCCACCGCCGACGCAGCTGCAGATCCCGAGCCCGACGGCCGTCCCCCCGAACGCTCCGGCTCCGGGTCGCGGAATGGGTTCTCGTCCTCGACTGATAAGGGAGTATGCGAGCGCGACCCAGAGGGCCCTGCGATCGCGGGCTCGTACTCCCTCTCCTTGCCCTTGCCGTTCGCTCTGGGTTTCGCCGACCGCGACGGCATCGTCGGCGCTAGACTGCCGCTGCCACCACCGTTACCATTGCCACCGTTTACATATGGGTCTTCGCGGGATGAGGCAGGGGAGATGTTGGTATATTGGTCGTTGGCCGCGGCGACATCCGCGGCGCTCGAGACGTCTGCACTCCATGCACCGATCTCTGTTTGTTTCCGGGCGTTCAGCATGGCGCGCTGGTGCAGGCTGAGGGAGGCTTGGAGCTGCTCGTTGGTGTCGATCAGGCTCTCCATCGTGTCGTTGTCGGGCGCCGGGTCCGTCGCCGTCATATATCCCTGTATGCTGCGGCTAGCGCTCAGGCAGCGGTCGGCAAACTCCTTGATCAAGTCGTTTTGTAGGACCTCGGCCGGCGGTGTGCTCGACACGACCTGGTGCAGCAGAGTGGCCGATGTCCTCGCTTCTTCTAACCTACTAGCGAGCTCGACGGGGTTCGGCAGCCGCCGATTCGTGTGGCTTCTTGCGAAGTAGTTTTGAGAGTGAGAGTCAAACGCGGGCGCATTCATCGTGCGTGGTTGTGGAGGGGGTTGTTGCGAGCGCGAAGCATGACCCTATTGCAGCAGCCATTTAGTTAGTACAATACGAGAGTGCCTATCAGAGTCATACGCACCGCAAATCTCTTTTGCGCATCCTTGTCTGCGGGTTTCTTTTCTTGCTTCCACATCGAAAGGAGCAATGCCAAGCCCTCGTCGTAAGCCTTGGTGCTCTCGAATGCTTCCAGCATCTCTACTATCATCTGGTAAACGCTCAGATCGTTGGTTTTCAGCACATCCTTCACCGTCTTCACGAACTTCTCGTCCACGTTTCTCGTGAACGTCGGCCCGGGGTTGTCGGCTAGGATTCGAATCAACATGATCGCATTGTACTGGTATGATGGTTTGGTCGTATAATCCTTCTTCAGGTAATGCCGGATCACCCGCGCGCATTCGGCTGCAGCGGCTGGCGACGACTCGGCTGCATCGACGATTGGAGGTAGGAAGGTTATCTCGTCGCCTGAATTCGGACCACCGGATTCGCAGAATGCTTTCTATTGGTAGCATAATTAGATGGCGTTAGACGACGGGTACAATGGATGAGCTCATCCACCGCGAAACTGGACGAACGTACAACATTGCGGGCGGCTATGGCTTCGGGGGCATCTCCCTGGAGATCAATAGAAACCGAACTGGCGCTTTTGGAACCTGCTGCTCGATCGAGGCAGGTCAGTATCGTGTTTCTCATTCATTCATGGCGCCTATCATGCGACTCGTTGAGCAAGTCGGCATCTTCGCCCAGGCTTCGATTTCGGAGTTTGTTCGACGTACCGCCGGGAGTCTTCTTCTTGATGCTGCCAAGCACCTTGCTCATCCTGAGCGACTTCATTATGTCGGTCGTTATGATTCTACGCGCATGCGGTTGTGGTAGGCACAAATTCGAGAAACTTGCAATGGACGGACAAGATAGAAATACAGAGTAGGTATATTGCGTGCGACTGTGGCCGCTAAGTAACGTAAAACCACTGAAGTGGAAAGTGGAGGGTGCAATGCGATACGATGCGATGCGATCTAGTTTGGTAAGAGACGATGCTTGTTTCAAGTTGGAGCGTCAAGGCTGTCTGTCGCTCATGGGTGCTGGGAACTGGAAATAACAGTGACTCAGAAACGTAACCTCCAGTCCAGAATCCTGTACCACCCGCCTCGATAACGCGGCTCTAGGCTTCTGGGCTTCTGGGCTTCTGGGATCCTGGGATTTCTGGTCTGCTAAATTGGGAAATTATTGCAACCTTGTAAGCATCATTAAACGTCAAAGGTTCCAAAGCTGGTTCGCGGTTCCTGCATGTGTATGTACAGCAGTGATGCCTGCTGTGTGCTTCCAGAAAGGAGTTAAATACGATGAGGAGATGCCACCAAAATGGCAATCAGCAAGCAATGGACCCTGCATGCTATGATGGACTGCCAGGATGTCAAGGTATTAAGCTACCTTCCTAGTCGCTAGGCTGCCCACCTACAAGCATGTATTGTATGTACAAGGAAGCGCGGGGCTTCTAACCCCCCTGGCCCCCTGGTTTCTAGCCCCCTTAAGCAGTATTTGGACGTTAGAAGATCTGCCCAAGTTCGAAGCGTAACTATTCCAATCACCTATTTCCTCGTATCATTGTTGCCAATACTCGACGATGTTGCCTTTGATGAAGGGGTATTTACGTATTGCTATTAACAAGCTCGCATTTTACTATTCTAGGCGGTAAACGATTTCATCATGATACAGCCCCCAGACCGTACATGCAGTATATCCTATATATCCTGCCTAACGGGCAGGTGGGGGCAACGTTGAACGTCCCAACAACGCCAGGCCCGGCGTCAAAATCGACCGTTCGGCCGTCTACCCGACCCAGCCGACCGACCTATCAAAGATAACGGTGTCGAATCCCCAAACTGTGTCGTGGTGGTTGTAGTCGTCGTCGTATGTCATATGCCCATTTTACGCGTGGCTTCGACTCTGCCAGTTTGTAGGACTATACTACTACCTGGTAACTGTGTCCCATCTGTTGCATGTCATACGTAATAGGTATAAGTACGTAGTCATTGGGAAGCTACCTACACTATAGGAGAGCCAGGCCATTAGTTAGATATACACCGCGCTTGCCACCCCACAGGAACGCGTCAAGAGAAGAGGCTCAGCCGATGACACTATTCAAGGTTGCTTACTGCACACGTAAAGTATGTTGTGTATCCTCAACTGCCTCATCACCCACCCCTCCTACTTATTACATTTCAGGCAGTAAAATTGGAGGTTCAAGTTGATACAGCACAAGCTTGAATAAAAATGCCCGGTTCAGCTGACGCCCGAACTTCAAGTTATGACGACAACTTTATCTAAAACGGAGGATAGCGTACTATTAGTGTATTTCAGCTGGAGTCTACTCTAAATTATCATCATTGCATATAGGTCTAGAATCCTCTATTCTTAGATCTTCAACTACCAGTACCGTATGTCAGTAAGGTATGTATTGTGTAATTGGTAAGCGATACGATTACACTACTATAAGTAACCTCCTATAAATTACCTCCCTACTCTGAGAGGTACGATACTCATTTGCCTGTCAACGGAGTATTTATGTCAGTTCATGGTGCTTCAGCCACTACACCGAATTTATGTATACACTACCATTTTCAACTAACCGCCTCAATGTAGTGAACACTGCTCAACATTGTTTCAGGAATTAATTAGAAGATAAGGGGACCTTGGAGTCGAACAACTAGAACAGGAGCATGCGGAGATGTAGTTCCTCTGATCAAGTCAGGGCAGCTCTCCTAGAGCACAACGGCGAAAGTTTCAGTGTTTTCGCACGTCACTACCTTTGCTTATGCCAACGATCTCCTTGAACCCTTGACCTCGGTCAGACTGAGCAGATGGCAACTCGACTGCTAAGATATTTGGACTGGTTTGGCACCCTCGAGAAGTCATACAATTTTATGATTTGCGCTTTTTTAATCGCTTGTGTAATTTATATGCTTGATGTCTATTCGATACGAATGCCGACCCCTTTGATATCTGGAATTTTGGTCGTCCCCAACGCCATTTCCGGCGAGTTCGTGCATGCCTTTCTCGTGCGGTGAACGCCGTCCCCCAATATGATGCACCACAAGCCTCCGTAACATCTCTCAATCAAACTGTGGCGAATTAGTACAGGAATTTCAGAAGACTACTAAGAAAAGAGACATACCGGTGTCAGGAAAGACTCGGCCACAAATCTTGCCCTTGCGTTCAACTAGTCGTTTTGTCAGTACCGAGCAACTAAGAATACGCACGTATGGAATCCTGTATATGAATATACGCAAGCAGATGAACGAGCAAGCGGGTAACAGCAGCCGAGGAGGCCAGGGGTACGACGTACAAAGAGCTTCATCTCGGAGATCTCCTTATCGACCTCCTCCATGAACTGGATGATGAAGTCGACGAGCTTGTGCTTGAGCATCTCCTCGGTGTGGAAGTTGGTGATGAGGAAGGAGATGTCGTAGCCGCGGACGGGCTTGCGGCGGAGGATGAAGAAGGCCTCGGCGCGCTGGGTCAGGAAGCGGGTGAACTTGTGGACGAGGATGCCCTCGATCTCGTCGGCCTGCTTGATGCGGATGCTGACGCGGACGCTGTTCACGCTCGGCTCGATCAGTACGCGCTCGTTCTCGTTGCGCGCCACCGTCAGCGCGTTCAGCAGCACCTCGGGCGACGTCTGCGCCTCGATCTCGGGGACGTTGTGCCGCTCCGACGTCTGCGACGCGAAGTCCGACAGGCACAATGCCGACGTCAGGCTGCTGCGCACGCACTGCAGGTACGGGCGGAGGGATTGGGACTGTGGTGGTGGGAGTCGCCCATGGTCAGCCAGGGTGCTTCAGAACAGCAGCAGCAGAAGCAACAGCAGGAATAGGAGGTGGCAACAGCAAAGTGGTGGAAGGGTTCTGCTCACCATGGTTGTGGTTGTAGTTGGGTCCGTAGAGTAGAGGCGGAGGTGGAGGTCGTGGAAGACTGTGGATGGCCCTTATGACCTATACACCTTATCGTCACTCGTTAGAAATCGTATATGTTGTACAGGTACAGGTATATTCTCTAATCTTCACTCGTAATTCGTTGGGGATGTTTCGGAATGCCTCGAATGTGGTGGTGCATCTGTCGTGGAGGGAACCGCCCTATTCCAATTGCCTAGGTAGGGACGGTCACGACTGTGTCATTGCGGTCTGGCTGTAAGTATGCAGGCAGGTGGCTGTCTCCAGCTGCCTGGGTGTTTCAACGTGGGGCAGGCAGGCGGATAGGAGCTTCCAAGTTGGGAGCTCCGGCTCGATATATGTACTTACCTGTATGTACATCCCTGCCCCTGGCAAGCCTGTAGAGCTCTTTTGGTGCAGGTGAGGCTGAACTAGCACGTGACGTCAGTCTTGAGTATAGCCTTAACCGCCTTACTGCACAGTGCACACGCTGCAAAGCTACATAGTACACTATGGCTGTGGCTTTAGGTCCTGTTCGCTCGACTTTCAGGCTCGCCGCGGCGAAGCTCCATAAATACAAATTTGCTCCAATTTATTTGCACAAGCAAAATCTGGGGTCTGGCGTTGTATTCCAACTAATGACTAAGCATTCTTTTTGCTTTGGCCCTTTCTGCCCTTCTGTGTTTTCTGCCCATTCTGCCCCCTTTTGCCTATTTTGCCCATTCTGCCCCCTTCTGCCCCCTTCTGTCCATTTTGCCCATTCTGCCCATTCTGCCCCCTCTGGCCCTTTGGTCCATTTGGCCCATTTGGCCCATTTTGTAATAGCCAGCAGCAGCAGCAGCAATAGCCAGCAATAGCTAGTATCGTCGAATAACCAGGCTGCCAGATCTGGATCTGGTAGATCTGGCCATGGGTGGACCAAATCGACGGTTTTAACCAATAATATAACGTAGCCGCGGCGAAGCTCGCCGCGACTGTAGGTAGGCACCTATAGCGGCGGCGAGCCTCGCCGCCGCGAGTTTCCTTTTTTTTAAAGTTTAGATAATAGGCAGCAAGGGGTGGTACAATGCATAATTCTTCGCGGCGGCGACGACAGTTATGCATCGTTGTAGCAGTTGTGCAAGTATAAATCGCACCCAAAAGAAGGAAAGCGTTATGGAACGGTGTCGTTAAAGTGGGTTGTACTGCTGATCAGGTATATGGCTCGCCGCGGCGAGTAGTCCAGCGAACAGGACCTTAATCCCCGCGACTGCCTGCCAGCCCAGCCAGCCCAGCCAGCCAAGTGCGTAGATAAGGCACCAGATCCCTGCACCAAACCGATCATTTTGTCTATCCCCCACCTCCACTGCCTCCAACACCTGCTTAGCTAAAACCGTCAAGGTCCGCCGCCGCCACCATCGATCAGTACGTCTAGGTAGCATCCATTCATCATCGTGCAACCTGGAACCTCTTGGACCGTTTCGGGTTTACGTACCACGAGTTTGCCTGCTTGCCTTCTTGCCTACTTGTACAGAAGAAGCGGACTCTCTTTCCATCGTGCAGTTCCTCCCCGTCCTCGATTAGAGTCATTTCTTTGGCTCTTTCCCTCTGATCGCGATTACCAACCTACATTCTTTCCATCCCGAGCTGTTCACTCGAAACACTAGCACCTCAAAATGGCGTCGATACCAGGTAAATACCCTAAATACCACCTAAATGCACTCCCCATGTTGCCTAGGAAGTGCACAATCTAGAATGCCTACTAATCCGCCCCGTGTTCTCGCAGTCGTCGTCAAACACCAAGGAAAGCCCTACAATGTCGAGGTGGATCCCGAATCGACCGGCGAGGTGTTCAAGTTCCAGCTTTACAGCTTGACGGGCGTTGAACCTGAGCGCCAAAAGATCCTGATCAAGGGAGGTCAGCTGAAAGATGAGGCACCCATGAGCAAATTTGGTCTTAAGCCTGGCCAAAGTATCATGATGCTAGGGACGCCAGGAGGCGACGGAGCTGAGATTGCCCGACCGAAGGAGAAGATCAAGTTCGTAGAGGACATGACGGAAGCTGAAGCTGCACAACAAGAAGGAGCTACTCCTGCCGGTTTGACAAACCTGGGTAACACGTGCTACCTGAACTCGACGCTACAGACCCTCCGTGCTATCCCAGAGCTCCAAAATGCTCTCGTCAAGTATGAACCCCCGAGTGCCAGTGCTACGGGCACTATGCCTCAGCTGGACTTGACAAGACAGCTTCGCGATCTTTACAAGAACATGTCAGAGACACAGGATGCATTCATGCCTGTAGCCTTCCTGAGTGCATTGCGGGGTGCGTTTCCCCAGTTTGCTGAGCGATCCCGGACGGGCCAGGGCTTTGCTCAACAGGACGCCGAGGAAGCTTGGTCACAAATTGTCTCTCAAGTACGACAGAAGCTACGCATAAAGTCAGCACCTGAGGAAACCGAAGCTTCTTTCATCGATAGATACATGTCGGGAGAGTTTACTTCGACGCTGGAGTGCGACGAGCCAGCCGCAAAGGAGGGAGGGGAGCAGCCTGTTACTTCCAAGGAACCATTTTTGAAGCTCAACTGCCATATCGACTCCACCACGAACCATCTGCGGGATGGCATCCTGAATGGGTTGAAAGAGCAGCTAGAAAAGAGATCCGAGGTTCTAGGCAGAGACGCGATCTACACCAAGACCTCGAAGATCTCCCGATTACCCAAGTATCTGACGGTCCACTTCGTCCGCTTCTTTTGGAAGCGGGAAACCCAGAAGAAGGCCAAGATCATGCGAAAGGTTACGTTCCCCCACGAGCTCGACATCGTCGAATTCTGCGACGACAACCTCAAGAAGCAGCTGATTCCCGTCCGAGACAAGGTCCGCGAGGTGAGGAAGGACGAGGAGGACTTCGAGCGGGCGCGCAAGCGCCGCAAGCGATCGCAGGGCCTGGCCAACGACGACGTAGCCGGGGGCCACGGCGCCTCTGCCAAGGACGCCGCAAAGCAGGAGGAGAAGAAGAAAGACGAGAAGAAGACGACGACCGCGGCGGCAGCAGATGGCGACGTGGAAATGACGGAGACGTACAAGACGGATGCGGAGATCGATGCGGAGCGCGAGGCGGCGCTGCTGGTGGCCAAGAAGGAGCTGCACGCGCTAATCGACCCGGACCTGGCCAAGGACGACGGCGCCAACCAGTCCGGCCTGTACGAGCTGCGTGGCGTGGTCACGCACCAGGGCGCCAGCGCTGACAGCGGCCACTACACGGCTTACGTCAAGAAGGCGGCGCCCGTGGACGCCAAGACGGGAAAGCGCAAGGAGGGCGCGGCGGCGGCCGAAGAGGATAACAAGTGGTGGTGGTTCAACGACGACAAGGTGTCCGAGGTCACCGCCGACAAGATCGAGGCCCTCGCCGGCGGCGGCGAGTCCCACTCCGCCCTCATCCTGCTCTACAAGGCCATCCCGCTGCCGACTGCTGAGGGACACTTGGAGTAGAGAGCATTTGTGCGTGCGTGCGTGAGTTTCGTTGGGCATCACATGGCATGGTATGGAATTACATAACGTGACATAGCATCATGTACTGTTTTACTTTGCGTGTGGCGTTACGATGTGCGGGAAAATGGCTGTAGACATACGGACTAGTGGACAGACGGAACTTGGCCATGATGAATAACTACTTAAGTACTTCTTGTAGTGTAGCGAGCAGTTATCTTAACTGGCTAAAGGCCATCCTGCCATTTATGCCCTCCTTAAGGATGGTTCGCGTCATATGATCAGCACGAGCCTGAATGATGAATGATGTTCTTCTAATACAAAACTAGACCGAGAACCTTTTCGTCCTTGTCCACCCCCCCCCCCCCCCCCCCCCCCCCCTTTCCGCGGGAACTTGTCGTGATTTGGTTGAGATATCAAACTTCTTGCTACCAAATAGTGTCGAGGTTTGCCCACTATATATGTTTTCGACGAGAATGTGTGCACTGATGAATGACGCGTAGGTATGTTAGCAGCGCAAATTTTAGCTATATAAGTGAGGAATTCAAAATGTGTGATAATATCCTGAATAGCTGTGACTACAGCGCCACTCCGCCACACCGCGTTGGTGGTATCTTGCAATCATTTCTTCCATAACAGATATAATACCCAAATAAATCAAGCTTTATAGTATCTCTAGTCGTTTCATTTTGCTTCGGATCAGAAGCGCTTTGAATATGCTGGAACGTTCATAACTGGTCGCCTCCATGTTCGACATCCAGCTATCTCCACAAAATGTTGAGCAATATCACAACTGGCTAGCGACATGACGCCTTAAAGTCCAAAGCGAGAGCCGTCGAGACACCACACGGGTCTCCGTTACCCAGCCCATCTCAGGCCCGATAGTGCGACGCTTGAGCTCGCCAATCTGCTGTTGTATGGGGAATATCTTCATGAGGACTTGGAACAAGCCAAGCCACAGGACTTCCATTTCTTCCCTGCTGCTGGACGTTGAATGTCTGCCTTCAGGAGTGTATATGTCAGTAGTAATCAAAAGGGGCCTATTCGGAAGGTTACCAGTCGACTGAATCAGGATCGTCATCCCTAGAACTGTCCTCATCACTATCCTCGTTTTCTCTGATGTGTACCTCCACCTCCGTCCAGACTCGGAATTTGTCTCCACGAGGAAACTCGGCAGCGACCCACTCGTCGTAGTACTCCAGCACGACGTCCGCGGACAGCGGGAGCTTGTCCGGGTAGCACTTCCCGCGGCGGCGGCAGTACATATTGAGGGAGCACCGCATCCCGTGAGGGTTGCTGAGGGGCGACTCCAGGCACCAGTATTCGTCGACCCCGCTACCCTCATCATCCCCCTCCTCCGTGCGTCCTTCGAGGTACCCGCATATGCATGCATCGGACAGGTCCATGTTGTTCCGGACCCACGGCAGGAACCTCCGCCAGGACGTCCGCTCCAGGCCGAAATCGCGCAGGCACAGCTCCCGGAGCGTGCCTCGGTGGAGCTGGAGCGCGGCCTCGAGCTCCTGCCGGGGGCAGTGGACCGAGCCGAGCGTGAGGCAGCGCAAATTCTGCCACCGAAAGCCGGGCGCCACGAGGTGGCCGAGCACGGCGACAGGCCCGGGCCAACTCTCGCCTACGTAGTCGCCGAAGTCGAGGGCGAGCGTGTCGAGCTCCACCAGCGTCGCCAGCGCGTCCCGGACGTGGCCATTGGCCATGGCGGCCTCCACCTGCTCGATCGCATCCCGCGCGTCGAAGCCCTCGTCGCCGTAGTCCTCGATGCTCAGGCCGAGCTCCAGGCACTTCAGCGTCGCCGCCAGCGGGGCGAACAGCCGCCGCAGCTCGGCCGGGTCGTCCCGCTCGAAGAAGTCCCAGTGCACGGAGCTGGCGCGCACGCTCTCGATATCCTCGCACCGCGCCCCCACCGCGTCCGCGTTCGCCTTGAGCAGCGCCTCCAGAAAGCGGCCGCCGTAGGGGCGGTCCAGCAGCAGCAGATCGCTGTGCACCATGTCGCGGTGCGGCGTCATGCGGCGCCGCCGGCCCTCCCTCCCGCGCCCGGCGCCTGCCTCGAACTTGTAGGACTCGGTGACGGTGAAGGCGCGCAGGCTCCTGGCGAGGCGCGGCAGCACCTCGTCGCGGAGGGCATCGATGTCCCGCCGGTTGACCAGTATGTTCTGCTGGTTCCGGGCCGCGGCGACGTAGCTCCGGTGCGCCTCCTCGAGCTCCGCCTGCGACATGTTGTACTCGTCGCCCAGATCGCGCGCCGTCAGGTCCGAGTTCCGCAGGGCCAGCCGGCGCGCCCGCTGGTACTCGTCCACGTACGGGCCGAGCTCCACCGGCGGCTGCTGCTGCATGTCGGAGATGTACACGAGCGACCGCACGTGCCGCGACAGCACCGGGTGGCGCGCGATGGCGCGCAGCCGCGCCAGCTCCTGCTCGTGCGCCTCGAACGTCACCTCCGGCAGCAGGTGCGCCGCGCCGATCTGGGCGAAGGAGCGGCTGACGAGCCGGAAGCTCACCAGGTCGACGGGGCTGAGCAGCGATGCGATGGTGTGCAGGAGTTCTGACGAGAGCCTGTCCATTTTGTCTGTGTTGTTGGCTGGCGTAGGTGTAGGTGCTGTTCGGTGCGATAGAATTCCTAGCTACCTAATTTTATAAATAGTATTTTATAAATAGTAAGTAGGTGCTTGAAAAGAAATGCGTGAGACGAGTATAAAGGGTAACTACCAGCGTTTAAGATCGCCAAATACAAACTCGTACTTAGGTACACTAATACCTGGGTGACTGCCTAAACACTAACTGTGAGGTTGCCCCTTTTCTGGTGCTACTTCGTAGAAGGTTGCCTAAAACGGTAAAACGGATACCTATAGCCCTTAACTCTGACATGTTGCTACGGCTAACTTATGTCAACGGCCGACTGTGCCGCTATATTTCCATACCTTCGTGTAGGTAGATTACGCATTGGAATGGATTGAACTTATGGCTATCGATATTCAAGAGCATTTTATGAACAGTCACGATGATTACTGTTTCAAAGCCCTGAAGCCAAAACAGCTTATGTAACTGTGCTAATTGCATTATATGCTTTACTACTTAACTATACATAATCGTACCACTTGACTGCGTTGCTTAGCTTTTTTTCTTTTTGTAATGTTATTCAACTAGCTTCTTAACCGTTATAAGCAGTAGCACAGCAGTAAAAAAGCTGTAACAGAAGCGCTGTAGCATCGCTGGACAGCGTTGGCAGTCTGGGGAAGTCGAGTTTCCTGTCATAAACCCTGTTCCCTACATGTACGGATGACGACATAGCTCAACGCCTCAAATGCCGGTTTCCTGTTATAAGTCACGTAGAGCATGACGAGCCGAACGTCGCAATTATGAATTGCATCTGTATCTATTTCATCTATCTTGGCTTGGTAGTTCGAGTTAATACTCATTTTTGATCTCATTGGATTTATAGTGATAGGTAGTGCACTATAAGCTCCTTTCTTCGCACGGGTACATACTCAATCAAAAGATGGAGATCAACCTCCCTGGTATTGTGAACGCCGCCACGTCCGTGCCGAACCGCGATGGCCGGAGGGCCGCAATCATCTCAGACAATCGCCCTAACTACCGGGATCCCGGATTCCTGTCAAGCGACTTCCCCCGCAACCCCCCAAAGCTCTACGTCTCGGCCGAGAGTGATGAATTCGACCAACTTACGCTCAGCGAATGGAGAGACGAGGGCTTCGAGGTCGAGTACCTCAGCATGGGCGAAGGCGAGAAGCAATATAGGGCTAAACTGGCGTCGCTGAATAGAAGCGACCTCGGCCCTTGTGAGACTTATGCCATTGTAGCATATGGAGATGCAGCATCATACTGCCTCGAGTATTTCCACGTACTCGATAACAACGAGGATTTCAAACTCAGCTGCCTGATCGCTTACTACCCCACGCGCATCCCAGATCCGGAGACTCGCTTCCCCGGTGGTGTGCAAGTCCTGGTCCACCTCGCCGGGAGCGAAATCGGCGTGGTCAAGCAGAGCCAGTTGGTCGGGATCCAGGGGAAGAGGCGAACCTCAAGGAAAGCGATCGAGAGGGGCATCGGAACGGGCAGGACCCTGCAGCTGGGTTACCCGGGGTACACATACGACGCCGAGCCTGGGTTTGCGGAACACGACCTGGACGAGTACGATAAGGTCAGCGCCGAGCTGGCCTGGAGCAGGAGCTTGGCGGCAGCGAGGAAAGCCTTCCAGAGGGAACCGAAGGCAGAGTTACTACTGGAACAAAATCTTCAGGGTAATTGACCTCTTCTTTGCACACTACAGTTCACTTAGTGTCCACGACTGACGCCAGAATATAGGCAAATTCTACGCGCGCGACCTGAATCAGACGATGTCTAACTACACGACCCACAAGTCGCCTCACGTCACCTACGTGCCTACGCTCACCGGGGGCGTGGGTGCCGAGGAGCTGCAGCGGTTCTACTCTCAATTCTTCCTCGACAACGGCAAACCGACGGAGGAGTCGCTGAAGCTGACGCTGCTGTCGCGGACAATCGGCGCCGACCGCGTCGTCGACGAGCTACACGTGGCCTTCAAGCACACCGCGGAGATGCCATGGATCCTGCCGGGCGTTCCGCCAACCGGCAAGAGGGTTAAGGTCGTCATCGTGAGTATCGTGACGCTGCGCGGCGGCAAGCTATACCACGAGCACGTCTACTGGGACCAGGCGAGCGTGCTGGTGCAGACGGGCCTGCTGGATCCGAAGCTCGTCCCGCAGAAGGCGAAGGACCGCGGGGTGGAGCGCCTTCCCGTCATCGGAAAGGATGCGGCGAGGCGCATGCTGGGGAGGGACCTGAATGATGAGGAGGAGGGGGAGGCGGATAACAAGCTGATCAAGGGCTGGAGCAATGACCATAATAGTACGGATAGGAATGGGGATTCCGCTGCCACGGACAAGAACGGCGATGGAGAAACGAATGGTCGCAAGAGGGAGGAGATAGAGAATAACGGAGACAAGGCAGAATAGAGGCAACATGAGAATCACTGGAAAAGGGGGGCTGAAGTCAGGGGAACGTCGCATTAACTAAGTATGCATTCATGATATTGAGCTTATGTATACGACGAGGGATATTTTAATTTTAGCCAAAATCCATATTCAGATAGTTTCCCCTTAACGGTGACTTCTGTCGTTCAGTGACTATTTATCAGTATTTAATCTTACCAACAATGCCAACCAGCCCTTGTACGATCGAGGTGTACGGTGTATTTATCTATGGAAGATGAAAATCCTCGTAAGTATAATACTATTGCTGATATGTTCCTTTGATATTTATTCAATATACCAACTCAACACCCGATTAAAGTAAGGTGACTGGGTAACAGATTGTTATCCCTGACAGTTCTGCATAGTGTGTATCTTTGTGGGGGCTGAAAGCTCCAGCTGAAAACGGAACAATGTTACTCTTTGTAATGCGAAAAGCATTTCGATCATACGGTTTCATTTGAGAAATTCCACGATGTAAACTCTTTGCGGACTGTCTTTGTCCAAAAGTGTCATTCGTTTTCCGAGGATTGCGGGTACCCTTTAAACATTCGGTCTGGTACAACAGCCGCAAGTTCAAGTTTAAGACCAGTGTATCTCCCGAGCCCCTGTTAGTTCCAAAGTACGTCCGCGCCATTGATATAATATATATTTTCATTGGAGTGAGGATCACGACCCAAAGGCATCATGGCTGCAACTAGTCCGAGAACACGACAGAGAGCCCAGAATAAGGAAAGGGATGCAAAGAGAAGACAAGACGAGGCTATAGAAAGGCTTCGAGGCGAGCTAAAGGATGGGCGGCTGGCAATTTGCGTTGGCTCTGGTGCCACTATATCTGCTGCGTCCAGCCAGTATTATCGATTATCAGTAAGTTGACGTGTTTCCCGCCAGGGTGTATTCCCGCTGAACTTGTTCATTACGCAATACTCTGTAGAGCTCTTACTTAATTGAAAACTACAGTGGAATGGTTTTATGATTAATGGCCTTGATTACTTCGAAGACCAGGCCAAGGCGTTCGGGGAGGTTGACAAACATAAGCGTGATCTTGATCGCGCGCGAGGACTTCTGCAAGACCCCGACGCCACAACTGATGATCTCCTCGATGCTGCAAATAGGTTACAGAAATTATTGTCGGCGCGCCACGATCTTTGGTCCGGGTGGTTGAAACATCAGTTCAAGAACCTATACAAATATGTGGACAATACGGCCATTCTCGACAGCCTGAAAAAGCTGCATGAACACGGAGCTACTTTTCTGACCACGAACTACGACGATTTGATTGAGAGGCACCTGAACATGCCCCCTATTGATCGGTCAAACCCCGAAAGTCTCATGTCCTACCAACGGGGAGCTCTCGATGCAGTGTTTCATCCTCACGGATATTGGCATAACCCAGGCAATGTCGTGCTGTCTGCACAAGATTATTACGGTGTTAAGGGGGACGCGGATGTCCAGGAAACATTGAGACACCTGTTGGCGACCAAGACCGTGCTGTTCGTCGGTTGCGGAGGAGGCGTGGCCGACCCCAACTTCGGCAGACTCATGGAATGGATTGGCGAAAAGCACAAGAATCGAGGTGCCACCCATTATATTCTATTCCAAAAGGACGAGAGGAACCCTGTTACCGAGCTGGCTTTGAATCATGTCAAGTGTGAAAGCTATGCTGATATCAGCCGCTGGCTCGAGGACCTATTGGATCCAAGCGAACGTAATGAAGGATCAAGTAAGTCATTCAAATATGCAAACTGCTAGTAGTTAAGACCTGACCACCACCACTTCAGTTCATGCAGCCCCAAAGACCAGCCAGCGCAGATCAATTGATTTGTGGCTCCAACCCTCCGACCAAAGCGGTTTCCTCATTGACAACTGTAACCTCCAAGGACCAACTGATGTCGTAGATGACGTGACGAAGGGTAAAGGTGTATGGGGGAAGCGCGGTTCACTCGTAAGGGTTCATGGGGGTAGTAAGTCTTACAGCTTCTCACTATCCGCATGTTACACGTAACTCACCATGTCCTTTTATTTTAGGTGGCAATGGCAAGTCAGTGTTTTGTTCATCTGTCATCAAAAACACAATGGCAGCGTGTCGACTCGCAACTTACCAGCAGGCACGAGACTCTATTGCTTACTTCTTCTGTACAACACACAATGTACACAACGAAACATTCAATACAACGGAGCACAGCTTCTCCCGGTTCTTGCGCAATACTCTGTCACAACTTTGCCCGCCTAATCAAGTGTTTAAGGAGCTACAGGATTTATATGACAATTGCACAAGATATCACCCGGCTAGGCCCGCTATTAAATTAGTCTACGGGTCCAAAAGGGTTTTATACCGCAACTTGCCATTTATAACAATAACAATTAATAATTCGATTAGCTTTATAATTGCGCCGCCGCTTTTATTTCGAATTTTAATTCGAATCCTTTATAAGTATTTCCTAAATTCGATTTATTAATTAATTGTTATTTATTTATAAATTTCGATATAATAAATCTTAACGATACCTTTATATTTATTCCTGCTACTTAAAACGCGTTTTTAGAAATCGTCGCCGCAGGTACCGAAAAATGCGTAATGCGTTTTTTATTAAAGGCGCCGGCGGCCTTTAATATAATATTAAGAACCGATATCGCCGGTTTTTTGCCGCCGGTTACGAAGCTTGCAAAACGATTATGCGTAAATACGGCTGGCAAGTTTTTCGAATCCGTTTTTTTGGCCGAAAAGTTCGATTTTCGCAAGCGCCGGCTTAAGGCACGTAAGGTCGAGCTAAAAAAGCAAAAGCTATAAAATAAGGTAGCCCGCCGGTATTTCGAAAAGAAAACCCGAAGGCGCGTTCCGGATTTAAACGACGAAATTAATAAATATCTTAATATCGTAATAAGTACCGCAAATATATTTCCGGATATGGAAATACGTTACGTAATGCAAATATTCGAATTTAAGTTTAAGCCTTTAAACTTAATTAAGTTCCGGATTAACGTTTATTCGGAAGCGCAAGACGAAGCTTTAAACGTTCGTATCGTTAATTCCGAATTTCGGTTCGTTTTTAATATTGGAAAGATTCCTTATTACGGTTCCGATTTATATATTTTCTTTTAATATTTCGCCCGATATATGGAAATCTACGCCTGTTTTTTTTTAATGCACCCAAACGTATGAATAAGCATAATGCGTTTTGCCGGGTATATAGCGAAATACGGACAAGCCTATCGGATAAAGTATACATTTATATACGCAATAGCTCGCATAATTTTCGCAATAAATCTCGGCCATAACGCGGCGGAATAAAAAAACGAAAAGCCGGATTGAATTAACGAATTCTTTTTTTTTAGCGCCTTTAAAACATATAACGAAAGCGCTTCGGCGCCGCCTAAAGCCCGGAAAACCTTTTAAAGGAATATTTGTCGCAATTGGAACAAAAACGAATACGTTTGGGAGGCTTTCGGTAATAAATACGAAAGGCCTTATAAATGCCTTAATTATAACGGAAATTATAAAATAACGGAATATAATAATAAACCCGAATAAAATTCGGATATTGTTACGTCCGGCTTTAATAATTCGCCCGTAATACCGAAAAATCCGGAAATAATTTAGCTATTCGTTCGGATATGCAATTTTTCCCCGGCCAAATCGGATATTAATATATTCCTCCTTTTCGAAACTTTCTTTATAAATAAGGGTCCTTTCCGGGATTCGCCGTTTCCTTTAATTGCCGAAAAATAAAAGGCCGTTTTCGGGCGTTATTCCGGAAAACTTTCCATTTTAATCGACGGCATATTTATATACGGCATTTAATTCGGTTATACGTAACAATTTTTACCGGTAATTTTCGGAAATTTCGCAATAGCTTACGAAAATCCGGCGGTAATTTAATAACAACTAAAGGGCGACTTTATATTCGGCCGCGTCGCTTTCGTTTCGTTTTCTTTGCCGCCCGGTTTCGTTTTTTTCCCGTTCGGCTTTGTGCCAAAACCGAACGGAAAGTAACGCAAGATATACCACCTCTTTTATTTTCCGAAGGATTCGATTAACGACTAGATTCCGGAAATAAGTGTTATATTTAAATATATTACAATCGAAAACGTTTTCGATTTTATATGCCGTTCCGGCAAAGGGTTTTTTTTCGTTAAAAAAAACCTTAAGGACGCGTTTCGCATGGTGCCCGTAGCGGTATTGCAGCGCCGGCTGTTCGGTTTCGAATGGCGCGAAAGGTTTTATTACGAAAACTGCCTTTTATTCGGCTTTCGTACGGCCTTATATTTATTTAATTTATTTATAAAAGCCCTTTATTAAATGCTTTCCGTATTACTTATCGAAATATTAATCGCTTATTATTTCGACGACTTTATTTTTGTATTTTTTTTCGGAAAAATCGCGATTTCGTTATATTTCTTTTATAATAAACTAATCGCTGCGTTAGGAATTTTTCCGAATCCCGAAAAAAACGGCTAGGACATAACCTTCGAAATTCTCGAAATCGAAATCGATATAACGTTAATAAGCGCCCGTTTATCGGAACGGAAATTTACGAAAGCCAATAAATTAATTGCCGATGCTTTTATCGCAAGTACCTTTTTCGGCCGCTAAGCCGAGCGGATTGCCGGCTTTTTAAGCTTTTGCGTAACGGTAATGCCCTTAAGCAAGCCCTTTTTATACGAAGTCTGGGGCTTTTTCGTTTTTATACGCAACTTACGTTTATAACGTCCGTTTAATAGCGGCGCCGTAAGGGATTTACGATGGTAAAGGGATTTTTTTCGGGATTTTAACGGCATTTACCTATTAATAAATTCGGACCGGATAGTTTTTCACTTATTTATAGATTTTTTAAAATCCGCGTTTGAAGGTTTTTGGTATCGCGGAAATTCGATTTAAAGAAGTTGGCGTACGAACCTGCCCATTTCGGTTATCCAAGCCTTTTATCGTCCATTTGGCGAAAACGAATTATAACTTTTAATTAATATTTTCGAATTAATTACGATTTAAGAAGCCTTTTTATTATTCGGCCTAACGTAAATATACGGTACGATTATCGTATATATCGATAATATAACGGCCCAATACGGCTTGCTTAGTTTTAAAATAAAGGCGACCCCTTTAATAAATGCCTTTCGCAACGTTTTTATTCGTTCGGCGGAACTTAATATTAACCTTATAATAATACGCGTATCGTCGGTTAAAAATATATTCGCGGATATACTTTTCCGACGGGATTAATAATTAATTATTAACTTATGCCCCAATTAATAAACGTTTATAACATTAAGCCCCCAAATAATTTCGCAATACGGATATTACGAATTTCCTTTAACGAAAATTACGTAAGGTTATTCTGAACCGGGCTCGTTTCGAATATCCGAAGAACCTATAACATAACGGTACGCTCGTACGAATTGTAATGCCGACGGCACGCATTTATACCGTAGCCGGTAATAGCAACCACCTTTTCGGAATAAATATTCAATCGGGCCTTCGGCCGGATATAAAACCGGCTTTGGGGCCTTATAATAAAGAAATACCTAGCATTTATACGTTCGGTATATGTTAATATAAATTACGATATAACAATTTTCGAAAACGCATATATAAAACGCTTAATATAAGGGATAAAGTATTTGTTTTTATACGAGCCGGTACGAATCGAAAAAAAGCCTTTCATTTTTAAAGCCACGTTTTAACGGCTCGTTAATTCCGAAGCGACGGCGGGCGAAAATCCCGGAAATACATTCGCAATTAATGCCGCCTTTATAACGGCATGAATAGGGTTTTTTCGTTTAAACGAAATTATATATACCGAAATCGATACCGGCGATTCGGTCCGATATGAATACGAAAAGTTTTTTTTATTCTGCATTACTTCTTTCGAACGGGAGAACTATTTCCGGTTATTTTTCCGATTTAGCAAAACGAATCGGAATAAAAACGAAATAACCCTAATAATAAAGGCTATAAACGATACCATATGCCCTTATTTTTATATGGCCAAATAGTTACGATAGAATTCGAATTCCGAATATAATCCAAGCCGATAATCCTTATTTCGCTTATAAAACGGCGCCTTTATCCGCGAACGCGCTTTTGCCGTATTCCGGGTCCGCCTAACGCGAATCGGAATTCCTCTTAATACGTATTCGGGCCATAGCTTTCGCCGGAGGGCCGCATAATACGCTTTCGATTTCGGCATAAGCGAAAAAAACATTAAGCTATTAAGCAAATGGTTTTTCGATGCCGTATGCCGGTATTACAAAACGTCCTTAATAAGCCTTTTATACCTATAACGCTATTTCGTATACGGACAGTCGAAAACGAATTAATAATTCTTTCTTTATATTTAAAAAAAAAAACAACAAATAAAATAAATTAAGCTGCTTTAAGCCGGTTACGAAAACAGCTTTCGGTTGTTTTTACGAACGTTATAATATCCTTACGCAAAAGGTCCGCATAAACCGCTATAAGCCGTTTTTATAATATCCTTATTCAAAAGTACCGTTTAAATAATTAAAAGCGGCCTTTACGAACGTAATAACAGCCTTACGAAGCGTTACGTAATAGCGTTTTTCGAACGTTATAACGGCCGGCTTTTAAAAGAATTTATATCATTAATATATTATTCCAATATCCTTTAATCGAATTCTTAAAATGATTTGTAAATAAATTAATTTATAAATCCAAAAAAGTTTTATATCGCAACCTGCTATTTATAATAATAATAATCAACAATTCGATTAACTTTATAACCGCGCCGCTGTTTTTTCCGTTTATTGTTCTTATTAACGCTTACGGTTATAACAAACGGAAAAAAAAAGATTTTAATAAGGGGAATATTAATAAGGGGGTTATTTATAGGTTTTAATTTATTTATACGTATAAGGCTACCTTAGGCCGGCCGCAAAAATAGCTTTCGGCTGTTTTTATGAACGTTATAATATCTTTACGCAAAGGATCCGCATAAGCCGTTATAAGTCGCTTTTATAATACCTTTATCCGAAAGTACCGCTTAAATAGCTAAAAGCGGCCTTTACGAACGCAACAATAGCCTTATGAAGCGTTACGCAATAGCGCTCTCCGAGCGCTATAACGGCCGGCCCCTAAAGGGGCTCATACTACCAATACACTGTTCCAATACCCTTTGATCGAATTCCTGAAGTGATTTGTAGACAATGAAAAACTGCAGGAGGTCCTTATTCGGGTTATCGAGAAACTTGGCCGCGAATCAGTTCCTACCAATGGTGACAAAGTCCAGCCAGGAGAGACATATTTGATCATCGACGGCCTAGACGGGATTCCTCTTCATAAACTAAGCAATTGGTTGAAGTTCATCGAAGAGGTCATTGACCTAGAGCTCCCGCATTTTCATTTGCTCGTTGCGCATCGCAACAACAATAACATCAGAACACCACTGGAGAATTTCGGACAGTGGCGGAAGATTGCTTGCAACCGAAAGACTTTGGGAAACACGATGAAAAGCTACTATGACGCCTACATGGAAGATGACTTCTACCTATCGGCGTTGCAGAAAAGCCAGAGAACTGAGATCTTGAGGCGGTTGACCAGAGCTGGGAGCAGGTAATTAAGCCCAATTTCAATCCAGCCCAGTCCCCATCCTCGCCACATTCATTTATCCATGCTCCCCAGTACAGGTGATCAGTTGAACTAATGTGTTTGCAAAGCTTCCGTGAGGCGTACTGGAAAGTTCAAAACTTGAAGAGTCTCAGTCCCAGGTTCGCACAGGATGATATAGATGCCCTCATTCCTCCGTCGGGTGTTAATGCGAACGGGAAACGGGAATTATCCCCATCACCCTCACCAGCGCCATCATCCTCACCAGCGTCCAGTCCCGGTGGGAAGAGGACAAAGGCAAGCTAATGTCTGGTTGATTAACAACGCCCTAAGCATGATTACCTTGCCATCGATACCGCGTACGGACTATCAAAAACATCATAGTCCCATTACTAGAATACAGGATGGGTGGAATTCGTGGTCACGTTTACGGATGTTCTTATATCTATTGGCGTTATATGTATTTTTTATCGTAATCCAGATCGGGCTATTGAGTTATTGCATGCTCTTTTCCACGTCGCGAGCCATTGCCCCTGAGTCCTGACGATGGAACTTTGTTGGCGCCGGTTAAAGGGGCCATGAAATGAAATGAAACATACAGGTGGGGCTTCTAGAGTGACCAATAGTTAGACTAGAGCGCCAGGGAAGGAGAATTAGTACAATACAGAGGCGTACGTTGACTTTAGGGGCTGTGACGACACTGATTGACCAGCAACTAACTAGGCACATACATACATACCGACATACACCCCAATCCATTTGGCCACCCCCACGGAAAGCTTTGCAGCGGCTTGTGAACAACCGAATGATCTCCTCAACCATTTACAATACCCGGGCAGGCACCTAGCATAACATTGACCCATCTATTGTTAAGCAAGAATGCCAGCAAGCACCGACGACAGTCCAGCGGCGGGGGCAGCGGCCACAGCGGCGGCGCAACAGCAACCCCCGCCGTCGTCGCCGGCATCCCGCGACGCATACGCTAGACCGCAACCCCGGCCGCCGAAGTCGCCGGCCCATTCGGCGCAGATCCGGGTGCAGAACCGGCGGCGCGAGTGGCTGGAGCGGCACCCGGAGTACGTAGACTCGCTGGAACACGAGCTCGCAGGTAAGATATGAATAACTTTCCACGGACGAACGATTGATCAAACAAACAATCAACCAATCAATCAACCAATCAATCAAAATGGCATGTCATGCCATGTCATGTCATCCGTTCCCCGGCTGACTGGCTGACCGGCTAACATGCCTAGGATAGACCCCATTCTCTACGACGCGCTGATACGGCGCTTCCAGACGCCAGCTGAGCGCGAGAAGGAGGGCCGCACCAAGGGCTACTCGCGCGTCCTGGAGGTGGACCTGCTGCGCGGCGAGGCGAGGCTGGCGCAGGTGGCGAAGGGGGAGGCCTCTGTCTCCCAGACAACAGCAACAGCAGCAGCCCAACAAGCGGGCTCGTCGGCAATCGAAGTCGTGTCCGTTTCGGCACCCGCGGTAACGGACCGAGACGTGTTCATCCGAGAGTACGCGGAGGCGGCCAAGGCGGGTAACGGGAACCTGCCGCTGCTGCAGCGGCCGCCTTGGCTGGAACCTGATGGGGGAGTGAATGAACAGGGGCAAGGCAAAGGGCAAGGGCAGCAGGTGGACACGGTCCTCCTGAGAGAGGAGGGCCGCGGGCGCTGGAACGACTTCCTCCGGCGCCGCTTCGTGCTCGGCCGCGACGAGGATTTCGACTACCGCCCCGTCGATGAGAATGACGACTACGACGCCATCGAGAGGCGCGAGGAGGAGGACCGCTGGTTCAGCGAGGAGGATCCCGCGTGGGCTAGCGAGGCCGAGGCTAGTGGCGCGGGGGAGGCGCCGGGCGGGAGGCTTGACGGGGAGACGGGCGTCCAGGACTTTTGAGCGGCCGATCTGGATGATACAGCGTCGTATGATTGACTAATTCTCTGGTAAGGCAGCCACACACCACAATATTCGCACAGGAGAACTAGAGTCTAGTTCTCAGTATACCCCATCAAACACTCCCTTGTTATCTAGAAGTATCTGCTCAAGTTTCTCTGTCAATTGTTCAAGTAACCACCATTCCGCGATAAGTACCTTGCTACTATATAAGATAAGACGAGGAGGATCTTATGAATCAACTCTATCTTTTGCAAGATGTAATACAGAAGATTCCTTGTTTTAATCTCTCTTGGAACGAGATGTTCTGTGATCATACCAGAAGAAGTGAACCATCATCGCTGAATATCAGCTACGCGTTGGATATTTGATGAGTCTATGAACGACGAACATCACATATGCATCCATCTGTGGGTAGGGAGCTATATTTTTTACAGTAAGCGTCTATTAAGCCAATCAAGATTCAAGAGACGCAAAAGCTTTCCACCCCCCTGCACAGAAACCCGGGAGTTCTAGTTATAGTCTGACCACATTGCCAATCACCATACCTTGTTAGTCTCCAATGGGTGGGCACTCGAACTGCGTGTTGGTTCGAGTTGCACTTCATGCTTGCATTCCTATACCAACCCCCGCCTTATAAAGCCTCGACGATATCTCCCCCAAAAAGCCAAGAGCCCTGATTCATACTCCATGTCCAGCACACCGAGTTCCATTGGTATTGCTTCAGAACTCGGCAATGGCGACAACAACAGAAACGCCAGATAAGCCTCAGCTCGAAGGCTCGGCCACAGTATGCGAGCTTGAGAAAGATGGCAATGGCAATGGCAATGCTGCGACGCCGACACAGGACGTGTCCACGCCGCCGTACAGCGTGTTCACGCCGAGCCAGGGGCGACTGATCGTGTTCATGACGGCGCTGGCGGGCTTCTTCTCGCCCTTCAGCGCATTCATCTACTTCCCCGCCGTGAACTACATCTCCGCCGACCTCCACGTGTCCGTGCAGCTGGTCAACATCACCATCACCGCGTACCTGCTCGTGCAGGGGGTGGTGCCTGCTTTCTTCGGCGACCTGGCGGACCAGATCGGGAGACGGCCCGTGTACCTGCTGGTGCTCTCGGTGTATTTCGTGTCCTGCATCGGCCTGGCGGTCCAGCGGTCGTACCCGGCTTTGCTGGTCCTGAGGATGCTGCAGAGTGCTGGGAGTTCCGGTGAGATGGCCCGCTAATCGCTCGCCGAGGGTGTGAGGCTCGTGAAGCTGAGATCTGGGTTGCTTAGGTACAATTGCTCTTGGCGTCATGGTGATCGCCGACATCGCACCTCCTCATACGAGGGGAAGTTATGTTGGTGCGATGCTCACAGGGTAGGTTCATCTGCATCCGTCACTCCAAGTCTGGTACTCATCAGAAGGTTAGACCGAATACTGGGCCAAGCCTCGGGCCTGTCATTGGAGGCATCATCGCCGATCGCCTCGGGTGGCCGTGGATCTTCTGGCTTCTCTCCTGTCTCGCCGGATTCTGCTTGGGTTGCTTCGTGGTTTTCTTCCCCGAGACATGTCGCCATGTTGTTGGAAATGGCAGTAAGCCGGTAGGCGCTTTGAACAGACCCCTGGTGCGGATACCAGGCAGCCAGAAGGGCATCCAGGAAAGCAAAGGCCATAGCCCAAGGCTGCAGAGGATTCCAAACCCCTTTGGGTGCTTGAAGCTCATCTTTCGAGCCGAGGATGCGCTAGTACTTGCTGCAAACGCAACGTTCTACACTAACTACAGTTGCATTCAAGCGTCTCTTGCCCATTTGGTCATGGATAACTATGGGTTGAATAGCTTCAACGCAGGTTTATGCTATCTAGCATACGGGATCGCCACGCTGGCCTCGTCCTACGCTGTCGGTAAGGCATTCCGTCTCCCCTGAAGCTCTAGATACGATGATCAAGTCACTGAATACTTGGTACTAGGAAAGATCATTGATTGGGACTACCGCGTTACTGCGCGGGCGCTTGGAATAACGATCAATAAGGATGGCGGGGACGATCTAACCAAGTTTCCCATTGAAAAGGCTCGAATTCGCAGCATATGGTACTTCATTCTTGTATCGATTGCCTCGACCATCGCGTATGGATGGACCATTGAGTACCATATCCATCTAAGCGTGCCTCTTATTATGCAATTCCTCTGCGGTCTAGCGACGACAGGAGTGTTCAATGTACGGTCATTTCATTTCAGTTGATTTCCATTCGCCACCTTGCTAATAGAACTGCCTGTAGGTTTGCCTCACACTGTATGTCGACTTGCACCCCAAGGAACCTGGCCTTGCCAGTGTCGCCATCAGCCTTATCCGCTGTCTCGTTGCAGCTGCAGGGGTGGCAGTCATGGAAGTACTCCTAGAGGTTATTGGATCCGGGTGGACCTTCACATTCTATGGGCTCCTCTGCAGCTTGTCCGTGCCTATGCTTCTACTAGTCAGAGTACGTGGGGGACACTGGCGTTCGAAGCATCAAGAAAAGGCTTAATGGCAGCGAGTTCCACGAATGCATGAAGTGCTGTATTGAATCTAGCTAGATATATAGTGTATGCTGTTGGGCATAACTGCAAGATCATATCAAAATGAGATTGAAAAACTTTCAAGCCTTCATGCCCATTTCAAGACGTAATAGAGGCTGCAGGAGGGATTTCCAAGTTTGACAAGGATGCCCCTATGTCTTTCGGAATGGAGTCCATCTGTGCCGAAGCAGTGCCCGGGTATTCTTGGGCATTACCATATTTGTTGATCAGGAACATCATGTCGTTGTACATTCTGCCCAAACGATGTTAGCAATTGGTCCCCTAGAAAAGGGGGAAAGGGGTATATGACTAACTGCTCCCTAAGTAGACGTGATCCTGGGAAACTGATAGAGTGGCCGAGGTTGAACTTGATGGAATAAAGTCTGTTACGATCATCCCATTGTGAAGTTGGCTCACTTGGCGGGAATCGCAGGAGATACTGCCGAATATACGGTTGGTTGAAGCGGATGATCTCCCGTCGCCACATGCCCAACTCATACTCATTATGGGCGTATAAAGCCGAAGCGTCAAAGACAACCGGCTCGCCCGTTTCTATGTTCACGCCTGTGTTTTCATCCCAGAGATCCCCATGAACGAGGCAAGGTTTGATGGACCGGCCGTCAGCCTGAAGAGCTCCCAAGAGAGTGGGAATAGTCTGCGTAGTCAGCTTCTCGAACGCCGCTTCGTACTCAGGCCAGTGGCCATTCACACGAACGTCTTCGTTGAAGAACCACGAGATTATCTCCGTAAAACACGCAGCCCAACTAGGAGTCCAGGTGTTCCTCTGGAAGTTCTTCCCGTGACACGTTGGCACATGGAAGCCAAATTGTCCGGTCGGGGATACGCTCTTCTGATGCATTTCAACGACACGAGCACAAAACTTGGCCGGATTCGGGAGTGCAGACTTGAGCTCGATGAAATCCATGAGCAGGAAATAGACGTTAGACGACTCGAATTTACCCCAACCGTAGACCTGAGGGGTGAATCCGGGCATCAAATCGTAGATGGTTCTTAGGGATTGGTACTCCCCCTCCATCATGATCGCCCCGCGCTCTATGGCACATTTAAGGAAGTAGTTCTTTATAGTGTCGTCCGGAAGTCGAACAGTAATTTTCGCCGTTCTAGTCCATGCAGAGGCCCCCCATGCCACGGCTTCAATCACGCTGCTTCCT
This sequence comes from Diatrype stigma, assembly GCA_022225965.2. Taxonomy (NCBI): domain Eukaryota; kingdom Fungi; phylum Ascomycota; class Sordariomycetes; order Xylariales; family Diatrypaceae; genus Diatrype; species Diatrype stigma. Next base: position 64,837 of record JAKJXP020000082.1, read on the forward strand.
TCCGGGAGATCTTTTCTTTGAATTAGTCGTTGTGTTCTTGGTAAACAGACACCGGTAATTACTCATAAGTATTGAAGGCAATGGGGCACATCTTACACTTGATGACATTCTCGTCGACAGTAAAGTTCCCGCCTGCATCAGGGACGACGTCTTGGATATTTGCACTCATTGTTCCTCACTTGACTTCTGGGTTGAGATAATCTATCCTTCAACAGGACCCAGGTTGGCAAAAGAAGTACTTCTTCAACAAGGTGTGGATGCGCCTTTATATGTAAAGGTGTCATCGAATCATTTCATGCTGTTGGCTCCTTCATGCAGGCATCGTTTGGATGACCTGGTTGATTGGTCGACCACAAGTATCCCACAGATGACGGCAGCTTAGCTGGCTTTGGCAGTAAGCACCGAGGTGCTCAGCCCCCTCGGTTAGGTCAAGATTAGCTACTGGGGGTTGAAGGGTGGGAAGGATGGTGTCAAGGCTCTGAGCTGAGGTAAGTAGAGTGCTTAGGTATTGGTTCCGGCGAAGGACGAAGCAAAGATCTGAGGTTATTTGACTGGAAAAGCATTCACGATGAAGTCTATGTACTTATGCTTACTTACTCAAGTACGGGTAGGTAATTGACTAAACCTTCAGGGGATTATGGCTATCCTGGGGATGTTCGAGCGAGTGTTGAGGCTTCAGCACAACGTGTCTGACACGGGTAGTGAACCCTGGTGGCCTGTCGCCTATATGGGTTCTCCGCACCCCGCGCTGCCCCCCCGCGTGACCAAGGCTCCAAGAAGGGATGTTGCAGGGGGTTGCTTCCGAGGCTCCATCCTTGAACTTGGCTGGAGTAAGCATACAATAGCTCTCACCGACTTCGCTAAGACCCTGTTGCAGAGCCGTGACTGTTCCTTTCGTCTCTATGCTACTACTGCGCTACCAAACCGACCTCACCACGTCCATTCCAGTCTATTCAATACTAAGCAATGGCTTGTGATAGCGGATGAAAACTGAAAGCTGAAAGCTATGGTAGGCTAGATATCTCTATTATCGCTTGAATGATCTAGCTGATAATGAGGTATCTGCAGTTTCGCAATCTCAAAAGAACAAGACAACCCGTAGAGGAGTCGGGAGAAACAATACCTCGAGAAGACGGCCGTAGGCAGTCCGATAGTACTACATATCCATCTTCGAGTTCTGAGTAAGTGGCTCCACGCGAATCTTTGATCCATGTTTCGGACGCTTGATCGCTAACTGTATTAAATCAAACCTAGATCAACAGCGTTGACTACCACTCGTAGTTATAGCTTGAATCTCGCCCGCCACGATACCTCGAAGCCTTCCGATCGAAAGAACGAGCCTCTAGGTTTACACGTGCTCCACGATCCAGGGCCTGGTCGAGTAGCTGATATAATATTTGTGCATGGGCTCGGTGGTAGTTGCCAACTTTCTTGGTGCTGGAATAGGGACCTCAACTTCTTCTGGCCAAAGGAATGGCTCCCCGCCGAACCAGAAGTCCAAGATGCAAGGATACTCACATTCGGTTACAATGCCCAATTCATGTCGCAGAGGGGTGATTTGTTCAATATTTCAGATTTCGCGAAATACCTCTTGATGCAGATGAAGTTCGGGTCAGATGCAAATGGACAGACTTTGGAAATCGGACAGGTATGTCAGTCTCGAGCCTTGGGGCATTTTTCACCTCGACATCGGAGTAGATACGTTAAAAAGGGGGGATGTTGACCGAGTCACATAGGTGCCAATACTTTTTGTAGTCCATTCAATGGGCGGGCTTGTGGTAAAAAAGGTAACGTGGTCAATTGTTAAACTGTTCATTCGTGTAAACGCTGAATAGATCAAGGCATATCTGTTGGGGTGTAACGATCCCCAGTACCAGGAAGTCCTGAAGACAATCTGTGGCATAATCTTCCTCGCAACACCGCATAGAGGCTCAGGCCTTGCGGATACATTAAACCGTCTCCTTCAACTGTCCGGGCAGTCACCCAAGGAGTATGTGAGCGATCTACAGAGGAATTCAGCCAGAATAAGAGACACCAATGATCAATTTCGACTTCATGCCAGTAATTTTCAGATCGTCTCTTTCTTTGAAACATTCCCTACATCCATGGGCCTCAAGAAGATGGTAATTAGTCCCTTAATCACAGAGACTTACACATTTCCCTTTCCCCAGTTATCCTCAGTGATAACTACTCTGATTAGGTATACACCGAACCTAATTCTTTTACAGGTAATTGTAGAAAGAGATTCAGCTGTTCTTGACTACCCCGATGAGATATCGTCGCCCCTGAACGCTGATCACCACACTGTCTGCAAATACAATTCACCTCAAGATTCAAACTACATTAGCGTCAAAAATGTAATCAGTGCAATGATCTCGAAAGTCAAAGTCAAAATAAAAGAACCAAGTACTTCGTCTCCCTGTGTTCACCCTCCAATTGTCAAGTTATACGTTCTAATCAATTCCAGCGATACACGGTTCGAGTCGACGTTCTTCCGTTCGAAGTCAGTCTAGTACTTCTTTCAAGTTGTCTCACCTTCTAAACCACGACGATCGTCAGATGCAAAACCTCGAACTACTTCATGAACGATGTGTACCGGGTTCCTGTGAATGGCTACTATCAAATCCGGCTTTCGATAAATGGACCAATCACCTTTCAAGCAGGCCTGCTTTCTTACATATTCTTGGACTCCCGGGCTCAGGAAAATCTGTCATCGCTGCTTTCTTGGCGACACGTCTGGAGGACCTTGGTCGCAGAACCCAATTTTTCTTCTTCCGACACGATGACACCATGCAGAGGTCGATTCGTCAATGCGTTCTGTCGCTTGTCTACCAAATAGCTCTAGCCGTACCGTCCTACCTCAAATTGCTAGTCTCTTTACTTGAAGAGAAAACGTCCCTAGCAAGGTCAGATACTCGAACATTGTGGCAAAGACTTGTTCTGAGCCTGCTTCCTAGAGCGGGCTTAGAGACTCCTTTGATATGGATACTTGACGCCCTTGATGAGTCAGAGAATCCTCAGCTCCTCTTATCATTATTGCAGTCGTTATCACAGCAAACCTTGTTGGTTCGTGTGGTGATTCTGACGAGACCTCAGAGCATGGCACGGCCTTTGGAGAGATTCAAGCATGCCGTCGGCATTAAATCCTTCTACCAAATACCTATGGCAGCCCCTGAAGCGAGTCTCCGTGCTTACATATCTCAAGAGCTTCAGTATACGTTTTGGAACTCGGATCTAAAAGAACAAGTGACGGTCTCCCTACTACAGAAATCCAATGGAAACTTCCTGTGGCTTTATCTAGTTATGCGGGAGCTCCTCGAATGCGATACCATAGATGCTGTCGAAAGTGCTTTGCTAGAAACGCCATACGAACTTTCCGAGATCTATACCCGGATGGAGAGGACAATCGCAGCTGAGCTACGTCCTAACGACTATCGACTTGCCCGGACGTTGTTCTTTTGGGTGACCTGCTCTGAAAAACGACTCTACCTTGACGAATTGAAAGAAGCTTTGCATCCCGAGTTCTCTATTTTAGATCTTCGACATTCCATAGGCAGGCTGTGTGGTGACTTCGTTGCAATTGATAAGAGCACACGAGTGTCTATTGTACACCATACCGCCAAGGAATTCCTGCTTCAACCAGGACTTGCCCTCACCGTCGACAAGGAACAGGCCCACCAAACGCTTTTGCTCAAATGCCTCCAGACCCTCCTAGATGCCCGGCTTAAATATCGGCTCAGAAGCAGTGGCTGCGTGGGATTCTTGCGATACGCTTGTGTGTCATGGTCACATCACTTATCCAAGGCCGGCGCTTTGGACGACAACACTTTCCGAAAACTGATTTCGTTCCTTAGTGGCCAGTCAGTGTTAGTTTGGATACATGCTATTGGACTTATTGACCAATTGAGGGTCTTGGCAAGCACAGCGAAGGCACTGTCGACCTTTCTGGACAAACAGCGAAAGGCTATTTCTGAAGACAGTCCCCTCAACCAACCTCTAGAAGAGCTCGAGCTTTGCGCACAGTGGGCGACAGAATTGGTACGACTCCTTGGAAAGTTTGGTGCTCATCTGGTTCACCACCCTCAAGCGATTTATAGTATCGTTCTTATGTTCTGCCCCCCTGACTCCGTGCTTGCTCGGTTGTTCGCCCCAAAGAACCAATCCGCCCCGCAGATCACGGGATTATCCAGTCCTGGATGGGATGACTGTCTTGCGAAATTCTCTGTTGGGCACGATTATCAACCTACCTTAATTACCTGCTTGGAGGATCATTTCGGCGTTCTCGCGACAGATGATACTGTGAACCTCTACAGTTCCTCAACATTCCAAGAAACACGCAGGTTTTCCCACGACGAACTGATTCTGGCTTTGGCTTTCAGTCAGGATGGGGATCAACTAGTGACATGCGGATCACAGACGGTCAAAGTCTGGGATAGTTCTTCAGGGAAGCTCGTGCATGAGTATGACAACCCCAGGGGAATACGAGCAGTTTCAGTCACATTTGCAAGCGATAGCGCATCTATCATTTTGTGCGGCACTGATTCAAACTTATTCATGAAGAACCTACAGGCTGATGGGATGAACCAACTTCCATCGGCCGAGCCTGACAGTGACTGGCTTCTTCTCATTAGGGACATTCGGGACGACTCTGCCCATGGGGTCGGCCGCGGCACACCTATCTGTACATCGTTCAGTCCTGATGGGAAACAGATAGCCCTGTCGTTCCGTGGGGTTCCGCTTAGCGTCTGGGGTGTAGAGAACGGTCAACTGATCGGCCGATGTGAGCGTGTTGGTGAGAAGGGTAAAAGTAGGAGAGACCTATGGTCATATGCCCAGCGACTCAAATGGAATCCTATCACCGAACACGTCGTGGGAATATACAATGACGGATGCGTCTTCAAGTGGTATCCTCTCGATCATGAAAGCGAGGAGGTCGAGATCCCACTCACGGCCACTGAGATTGCATGTAGCCCGGATGGACGATTCGTTGTCACTGCAAATGGCAGTGGCTCTCTACGCGTCTGGAGTTTCGATAACTTCACTCTATTATATCACCTAGCGTGCATCTCTCCCGTCACTGATCTCTCCATCAGTGCCGACGGTCGGCGGATCTATGATTTGCGGGAGTCATTCTGCAATGTATGGGAGCCAAATGCCCTGATCCGCTTAGCCGAAGCAGACGAACGGGCCAGCGAAACCTCTAGCTCTCATGCAGGGTCGACAACAATGTCTCTTATCTCTGAGACCTCTGCAATGATACTGGAACCTATCGGGGCCCTAGTTGCAAGCACAACCGACAGCACGTACTGTTCAGGCAACGACGGTGGAATACTCACGTACGTAAGCGAGAAGGGCACTCGAGAACTTACTCTAGGTCTCTTTGGTGTCACACATTTAGCCATGAATGACGACAATGATTTCATTGCAACGGCTGAGTGGGATGGTAGTGTAAACATTAGAGCGATGGACGAGAATTTCTCGAAAGTCCTCGAAATCATACCAGGCAGCCCCGTGTGGCAGTTGCTATTCGTACCCAAAGGAGGCACCCTGTTGGTTCAGTCTGCGGAATCCGCTTCTCTGTGGAGCCTGAGATTACATTCTGTGGTCACTTCTCTACCGCCCAGAGAGAGCCCAATGTATTGGATTCCGGATCCGAGGAGTTTCGGAGACATTTTGGCAATCAGTCCGACGGAAGTTTCACGGTATTCATCGCAGGATCTTTCGCTGCGATCGACTCGAGCCTATGAGCTGAGTGAAAGTGGCGGGAAAGAAGCTCGGATGATCCTAGCTTTTCCGCGTAGGCAGTCAACACCCTGGCTCGGTGATAGGAGTAGCACAGAGGTTTTCGTAAGCAACGTGTATTCCGCTCCGAATTGCCCTGAAGTTGTCATCGAGATTACCAAGACCCTTAAGGATGAGTCTCACGAGATTGAACTCTTGCTATTGAATACAGAAGAAATACCGATGGAGAATGATGACGTTGAGGGAGCATCTAACTCTTTAGCGGCACGATCTCTACCCATACCTGTTCTCTCTCGGATTGAGATCTCCTTGGGCTTGGTTGTGGACGATGTCGTCATGGGGAGAAGTCATACGAGCGCGAACCTGAACCATGGCACACCACGCTTATCGCTAGTATTCATTGACCATGACTTTTGGGTCTGTTCCTGGCCGATGGAAGATAAAGAGAGCGACGTCGTGAGAAGGCATTTCTTCCTTCCTCGCGACTGGATAAGCATGGACTGTCTAGAACTAGCGTTAGTCACACCCGATGGAAGATTTCTCTGCCCTAGGAATGGCGAGGTGGCTTGCATCAAGAATGCACTCCGGCAGGAGTGGGTAGATTAATGTAATATCGTACCGGTCGAGAGAATCTGTGGGTAGAATTTAGATTGCATCATTACATTATTCCCGATAGTAGCGGGCCGCAGGGCCTTCAATATCCTGTATATCTGTCGTGATACAATCAACTTCATCTTTTAATAATTGCTGCATTTAGATCAACAAGTTTTGAAATGGTCCGGAAACAGATATTTGCAACGTCATGGAAAAAGAGGAGAATCGATCTTTAGATTAAGGGGTATTTAAGCGCAATATAAAGGGGAAGGGGTGCCCAGGGGCTAATATGTGCCCCATATAATTAGGTAATCCAGCCCCGCCCCCTATTCTAACACTAATATCGCAACATAACGCAACAGGTTCGACTTATCTCAAAGCACTTCGTCACGTTATACCCTTGAGGCTGTATTGATATGATTAAATGGTCAATTATGATAATATCCATAAGCCAGCGTCTATATGCATTATTGCATCATACCGATACACCCCTCATGCCCTTGTCCCCATCAAAAGTATGTCACCCAGCCATAATACTTTGACCGCCATCGGTAGTGAGTCTTTTTCTGACGCTAACTTTCAAAACTTCGTGGCCGAGTCTCTTGTAGGCCATTGCTGGATTATTCGTTGCAGTCCCAGTGTTGCTCTTCTGCAGGCCCATGATAGCACTAGGAGCAAACACCAACGCTTCCCCCACTTTGAGCTGTATAATCCGGGAGAACAGCTCTGAAGCAGGGTCGGCCGTGTCAACATCTAAGCCTCTGATATCCCCACCAGAGTCATCGTCTCCACCTGGGGACTCCTCTACCCGTCGAATGGCTTTAGACGTCGCAGAGATTCCAGCCAGATGTCCCTTGAGCGTCTTCATCCAGGCTGGTGACGTGAAACGGTGGACGACAGTGACATTGCAAAGGTCGAGCAGTTTTGGGGAGATGGTAGGCTCCTGGGTCGAAATGACCACTCGGGCGCCTAGATGTCGCTGCAGGCGAATGGTGTGTAGCAGCGATTCGGTGAGCGTTTGGCATTCCGAAGATTCGCCCATGTATTTATGGGCTTCGTCTAGCGCAATGACCCGGCCGATGGAGGGGTCCTCTTCAAGGAACAGCGATAGGCACATGTTGAACAAGCAGCAGGCCATTTCAGAAGTTACGCATGGGCACGACAGATCCACGATTGTCAATTGGCCCGTCTGATTATTAGTTAGTAGCCAATAATACCTGGGTTCTTAAGACATGAAGTGGTTGACTGGGGAAGCTCACTTTCGGAATCCAGTCCGTTCCACTTTGACTTCTAGTCTTATTGTCCTTGAGACCCCGCATCGCCGTGGAAGCGTCATCTTTTACCATAAAACTTTCCAGTGTTTCCAATCTCTGACCAAGATGAACAAGCTGATCTCGAGTCAGTTTCTCTGCATCAATCATTCTCTTGAACTCCGAATAGTCGAAGCTTGTACCCAACTCCTGCTGGCTAATACGAAGCTCCCGAAGGATTCGCTGGATCACGTATAAATACAGAGGCATAGGGCCGTCTCGAACAGCCATCAGGTCAAACATCCTTTGGGTATTGAGATCAGACTCATTGAGCCGCAGCATCTCCACTGTGGCGTTCTTGATACCCGAATAGACTTCCTAGACTACAGTGTTAATGCGCCATATAATGCAAGGTTAACAAGTTGTTCAACTTGCCTTTATTGAGGTGAAGTTCGTGGGTGAGCAAAGCACTCTCACACTGACACTGGGTTCCGAGGCCAGATAGGCGGCCTCGCATGGAATGCCTCCTGAGTCTGAAATAAATGTGTCATAGTGAAACACTATCCCTGTCAAGGGTCGAGGCAGTTGCCCCAGTGGCGATGGTATCAAACAATTCTCCAGAATGCAAGACAATGTATGGCTTTTCCCAGAGCCCTGGCTACCACAGATGAAAGTGCTTGACGGAGCAGCTACATTCTGGAACACCCTAGGGTCAACGATCTTTCCCCCGGCACGTTGTTCAAGACTTTCCACATCGCCTCCAAGGAGCGCATATTGGGGGAACGTTGTTGAAACTGATGAGGAACCTAGGGTATTGGCATATTCTCGAACTCGCCAAGTGAATATCGGCGTTGACGCGATCTCGTGGAGCTCATCGTGGTTTTGGGTCTGTCGTTGGATAAACGAAAGATGGAGACCTAGCTGCGGATCCTCATGGCGAGTTTCCCGGTGTATTGTATCATGCAAGAAGCTTCCTGGAACCAGAGGGACCGGGGTCCCTGTTGCCGGCGTTATCTGAGATTTCATCGTGGACGTCATTTTCCAACGGTCGTCCAGTCAGAAATAGGTGGATGGGGTTCTTCGTATGATATTGTATGACTAGAACATGCTTAATCTGTGTTGACTACTAAAATGAAACGGAGATGGTATTGAAGGATAACTATGAGCTTTAATGGTTTTACTTTGTAAGGAAAACTAAGTCATGCTCTACTCATTCGAGGCCCAGGTCTTCGCTACTGATCCTCTGGGGCATCTACCCAAGTACCTCTCGAAGGAACTGGATGAGCCCATGTTCTACATTCAGAGGACAATGTACTTCCTGTCAGAACCACAATACTCCGTTTGCCATAGAAACATCTCGACGTTCACAGTGGAACATGGAAAGGATTGCAAACGAAGGAAAGCTCTATCTCGATCTAGTCTCTCGATAAAAGCAATCGTGGTTGTCGATTTTCTGGATTATACAGACTGCATGCAGTTCAATTTCAACTTTAGGAGATAAATACAGTGCAAGCCAAACCAAGCAAGTGAATCTAACCTCCTAACTAGGTAAGGTTTATCTACATATTTACTTTGCACACTGTGACTCATCACAAACCAATATCGTACGGAAACGGCTTCGGATAACATGCAAGAAGGCGCCGGGAACTCGGCATTTTCCTGCTGGGCCATTACATTCAAAGACGACGCGGCGTTTACGCAGGTACCTGCCAATTATTCACGAGGACATGTCCAGTCTAGCGTTTTATAAAGGTATGCTACCAACTTGAATAAAGCAGAAAAGAGAAGTGGTATGGCAGTAATTTACCCCTGAACGCATCATGATATTTGACCCAAACTATGGGCTCCAAGAGTGTCCACTCATCCACCGTACTTGGTACCTGAATTAACTGACTGTGTAAGGCAGAGAGGTCCTAAACATATACGTAGATGCGACAAAATACGTGTATGGCACATAATAATGTGACATGAGATATGATCCATGGTGGCACCGCCTATAATGGGCCCCCTTGAGCTTTATTCATTGATTCAGAGCATTACGCTTCCTCAGGTTCTGGGAATCGTAAGACGTTTCCATGTTGGCACCGATACTTTCCTTGCTCCTTTTCGTCCTGAGAAGTCGTAGACTGGACATGCTGGAGTCTGTGAAGCCTTTAACAACCTTGACCATGGGTGTCCATGACGAGCCCTTACTGAAGATCCAGAGGGTTGGGAGACAAGCCACGAAGACGGCAATGCCACTCTCAACCATTCCCCAGTAAATGAACGAGGTTACGAGAACTTGAAACGTGTTAGAATCACTTCCAAGAAATGAGCGTATGGTTCAACTCACTGATAGGGTCGACACCTTCAGTATAGCCAAGCACCAATATCCTTGAAGTCAAAACAAGTCGGGTCACAGAGGACGCAACCGTTCTTCTAGTCGTCAGTTACTTAGTTGACTGTGACGTTATACCCCATACTTACATTGCCCCGAAGAAGAAAATACCAGTAATACCAATTTTCTTGCCCAGTGTCAAGTTTAAACGCCAGATCTACTCAACACATATTAGTGCTGGTTCATGCTTGGGTTACAAGCCGCTTACCAATGGAATGGGTATGACCAAAATGGCTACATCTGTTATAACATCCGTAATAGCAAGGGCAAAGTTTGGGGCTGAATCGGGTATGCAAAGATCCATTATGGCTCTGGCTGTTGTCCACAAGGCCCAGAAATTCAAGCGACACATGAAGAGAAACGTAAAGAAGAAGCTCCACATCCACAGGATGATCAACGTACACATTCCAATGAGGAATATGTTCGTTTTGGCCCAATGGTTGATGGCGAAGATTCGTCTGTAGAATAATAGGAAGCTAAGTTTTGCACAGCCCAAGGCAAGCGGGAGCATGAGAGTATAGGCCCACTGGATCTGATCTCACTGTCAGTAACTGCGCTGCGCAACATCTGCCCTGTACATACTCCTCCCTCTATACTGAGCTGCTCTGACTGAGCAGCGAAGATGTCCTCGGGGGCATCTGGTGGAAGCACGTAAGGATAGCCGAGGGCATGTTTCGAAGCTCCATATACCATGGATATCCCAATCCCTAAAGTGAGGAGCTGTGAAGTGTACTTAGTTGATATGTTCCAGACTACAGGGAGACAAACGTGTAGAGAAACTTACTGTTGCTGGTATCAAGAGCCAGTCATCTGCCCCAAGAGCTTGCCTCTGCTTCTTCCTCGCTGCAAATCGTAGCAGAACAGCTACGATATCTAGTAGGGGTAAACCAATCCCCGCCGCGATAACGTGGCTGGGTGTCTCGAAATAACCGTGGTCGTAACCACTATCGTAACTGTCGTCTGACATTTCAACGGCTGAGCGATCGGCGACGTCAGGGTAAGCCAAACCAGTTTCGGGGTTCGCTGTCGGTTGGTATGGATGGGAATTATATCCCTCCAAGTTTACGATTCAGTTTGATATACACTTGAAAAGGGGGGGAGAAGGGTGGTGAGTGAGAAGGATGCATTGTATGTAGCCTGTCTGAATGCTGTAAGCTTTTGTGCACTCAGCGGCCCTAGCCTGCATGAACTTAGTCCTCATTCTTGCGTTACGCAGTCGCTGTGCTACATGCTGTTGGGCCCAGCCGGTGGCCATGGAGATCTAATTACTGGATTAGAATGATAGACTCTGAGAAACGTGAGATTGCATGCAGCGGTAACATGAATACTGATGCAGGCTACTTTCTACGATTGGTTGACGCATGTATGCGTGTAGAAGCCTCATCGAGAACGAATTGTCGGGTATATCCCTCACCTACATGAAAGTTGGCTAACATTTTTGATCCCTAAAGTGGCATTCTTGGCATATCAACACTCGATGACCATCCATGTCTGCTGTACCTAGATACAAAAGCAAGGAGAACTGACCGCCATTGCTCATTTCAATACCTGCAGTGTAACCGCATTAGTGTAGGAAGACTTGGAACTTTCAAAGGAAATACTAAAGACATGAGATGATTGCCCCCTTTTTGATCTATTGAGAGTTAATGATGTAAAGTAGTCCAAATGCTCAAGAATCTGCTTGTTCGACCATTACATAGGTATGATTGGCAGGAGTCATTCGTAAATACACCGGATGGCAATGCAACAGTTCGATACTATCATGCTAATGGTGCCTGGTACATCCTTTTCTCATACGGCACGTATGCCGTGGTTTCATACAATGAACAAGACTTTCCTCAGAACCTCGTTTACAACAACAGATAAACTGCCTCATACGTCGATGTGACTAGGTTCCTGCTGAAATTCAGGATAATGAGCTTAATTGACCGAGTATATCCTGCTATATTGGAGGGCAGAACGTCTGCTATATATACAAAAATGGCTCACGGACATTGTAATTACTGTACACACAACCACTCCAGCGTCGACCCTCAGTTCAACAGTTCCCTTGTTCTCACTTAGGTCACAGCTTGCTGCACCGTAGTCAGACAAACGGTTATTTTCATGCATTTGTTCCTTCGCTTCCTTCAGTCCCTATTATGTACTGTTAGATAAGCAGATCAAAAGGCTTCAGGGGACTCACCCTCTGCATAGATACGGGTGTACGGCCGAGCCAGGATTTTGACGCGCTCTGGAGTTGGGAGGCTCCCCAGAGGAGCTTTCTCCCTGACGACCAAGCCTAGGTTGTGTCAGTATCCGATTATATGGGCGATCGATTGGCGTAGGACTAACTTGTGGGCAAAGGGCTGCCAACTGCTACGCTCAGAAGAACGGCAGAGTAGACTGTACACATATTTACAAAGATCATTGTACGGTAGGTATTGATTGGAGAATGGCGATTTTGTTAGGTTTGTACTTGGTCTGCACAGCCAACATTGTCAAAAAGGATCCGGACAAAACATAGTTTATATGGCCCCCCTAAAAACTTGGTGGTTACAAAAGACCTGAGTTAGCATGCCGATTCGCCACGCTACCATCTGAATCGAAGGTTGAAATTGGTCGTATATTACATGTTACACTGCCATACTTCGAACTTAGTCCTGACGTTGTTCCCGTGAGTTCAGCGGAATAGTCCCGTTCTGTCTATGTCTCACTCAAGTAGCAGGGGCTTAGTGTGTGAACCAGTGAGTAAGTAGTTGCCTTCTTATAACTTGTAGTCTCTCGTTTAAGGAGCAAGATGATACATTAGAAGCTGACCCCTAGTCACCATCGCTAAGCTCCCCAACTCTCCTCCCTCATCAGTGCCATCATACATTAATTCGTCTCCCCTCATACGATACTGAACACTCGAGAGCGTCCCTTAAAATGAATGTTCCACACCAAACCTCATGCGGCGGAGGAGCTAACATCGATGACGAGGCCGATGAGCTCCTTGGCTACGACCTCACTGAAACTAAAGCAAGAGGCAAGGTTGCGAGGACGATAACTACATTCCGAGTCTATCTTCTTTTGCTTCATGTCATTTTTCTCATTTTTAGCCTGAGGCAATTAGGGTTCATTCCCGCTGCGACAAGCTCATACCTCATGGGGGGTACTTCCTGGTGTACGTAGTAAAAAGTCATAATCTCTAGAGATTACGTCCTCTGCTTACATAGACCGAAGCACCCGTCCGAGACTTCATCCAATATGAAGTTAGAAACTCTAAAGTCGATTCTGACGAAGGACAAGAAGTACTTGGAGGATATCCCACGGGAGAACAAGACGCTGCATGGGACGACCTTATAAACGGTACGTAAAGCTAAGACTGTATGAATAGACGCTGACGATTTCTTTAGGCTCGTTCTTCAATGCAAGTTTAGATGAGCTCGTAAAAGCAGGTGAATCCGTCGAAAATCTAGCTGAGTTGACTGACGGTGGATTCTTGGCTACTATCGGAGTATATCATGAACTTCATTGTCTTGTAGGTAACTTTCAACTGGTACTGCCAATGAAAATACAACTAACTGTGTGAAGCGTCAGATGCGCCTTTACGTCTACAAAGAACTGTACTATCCGAGGCTTAATCGTACAGACGACCTGCATGTCCAAAACCATATTGGTGTGTATTCTTCTATCAAGAAAAGGCCACATTCTAATACCATTGGCTCAAGACCATTGCCTTGAAGCATTAAGGAAGACGATTATGTGCTACGGAAATACCGCTCTGACCTCGTTCTACTGGTCTACTCCAGGTTCAAGGCAACCCGAGCCGCGTTCGAACGCACGTTCGGTTTGTGCTAGGTGGGACACGATTGAAGGCTGGGCATATTCTAGAAAAGTTCCTGTGGAGCCTGATTATAATAGATCGTTTGATGACTAGCACTCACGATACCTGGATATTGAGTAGGCATGACGATGATGTCGCATTGCCTTGGATGTTAGTGTAGGCTGGGATATCTTCTCAACCGGTATGACCCCTGAAAGTGTGCAGGTATGCATAGGAAAGTCACTGGATATAGTGATATCAATTCCATTCACAAGTTTGGGGTCACAAAGGTGGAACTAAAACTTTCAATGCACAATAGTACGTTAGACTCCTTAGTTGCGATGCATTTCCATCGCAAGGCTATCAATGAGGACCATATAACCCTACTTGCGCAACGGCCTGCAAAATGTGACTGGCGACTATTGCCATTACTCACCGAGGACGAAGAATGCGAAAGCCACACTCAGGCCATGGCTGCAAGGCAAAGAAATAATTTACCAACTACATTGATCTGTGACACCTCCGCCGGTTCGGAATAGTTGCCACTGGTGGGGAAGCAGTCGTGTAGCATGGTGTGGTTGTACAGCGGCTTGGCCCTCGTATGACCTCCCTTGTTGCCTTTCTTAATGTTTCACAGCGAATGCTTGGCCCGAGCAAGTCGCCTATCTCATTTTTCAACCTAAATCCACCCTAGCGTCTGGGTGCCACAGTATCAGTGCGTGATGGTCCGATAATTTGGGCTTTTATTGTATGGTACCTACACGCTTCATCCTTAACTTCCCACTTTCCTTCATTTGCAACTGTCAAGTTCAATTTTGGGGAGAATCGTGGGCATCGAATAAAGACCCTTGCCCATCGCGCTGGACGGATAAGGTGACCGGTTGTATTCACATCGTCGTCGTTGGGGGAGGACTCGCCGGTACTCTAACCGCGAATTCTCTTCTGAGAAAGATGCCTTTCGTAGATGTGCAACTATATGAGTCTGCCCCTGAGTTTTCAGAACATGGTATTGGTATCGGACTATCTCAGTTCGCTCTAGAGGTTCTGGAGCAAATCATTCCGTGTGCAACCGACCTGCTGAGGTCTAACGTAGGGGCCGCAGAAATAGGGGCGTCTCGGATTGTGATGGTTTGTTCCTCCCCATTTTCTTTTTAATGTGACGTATTAGTGTTAATTTACCATAAATCGGGCCCTGGGGCCGGTACTATCGTCTGCGACATCGAAAGGGGGGGGGGGGGGGGGGGGGGGGGGGGGGGTG
>JAKJXP020000082.1:79854-156685 GCA_022225965.2 Diatrype stigma
CCCCCCCCCCCCCCCCCCCCCCCCCCCCCCCCCCCCCCCCCCCCCCCCCCCCCCCCCCCCCCCCCCCCCCCCCCCCCCCCCCTGGCTTGGCTATGACTCGTGGTCCTTTACTTACGACACTCTTATTCTTGTTGCAACAACATATCCTTCATGCCGGCAAGAAACTTACGTCGGTAGAGAAAACAAATGACGTAAAAATCACTTTCGAAGATGACACCGGTGTCAATGTCGATGCTGTTATCAGTACCGATGGAATATTTAGCACCATTCAGAAACACGTCTTACAAAACGTCGAACACAATGCTTCACCAGTCGGAGGTTGGGGATGCAGAAACTTGGTGCCTGTAGAAACTGCGAAGTTGGCTCTCGGAGCAAAGCCTTTTCGGGTCAAGCGAGAATATAGCTGGGCTGGAGAAGGGGCGTTGATGATGCACGCACCGGTGGAGAACGGTACTATAGGAGGCTTATCTAGAGAGGTCCAACTCAAACTCCTTAAGGCCGAATAGGACGAAAGAAACGGACATGATCGAGGGCAACTGGTTCTTTTAGATACACTAGTCAACCAATTCGGAAGATTACTATAGAGAGCAGCCACCTGCCCGGTACTTTGGTGCTTGGAGTAGTAAGCCAATAGTTGGGTAAGCGGTAGGTAAGGGAGGAATAGAACAACATTACACTCGACTGTCTCGACATAGTGTTTATGCGTAACGACGGTGCGCATAAAAGAGTACTTCGAGGAATGTCTCATTATGCTGTTGGATCGGTCACTTTGCAGTTTGGCTCTATCAAGGCCAGTGTGCCACACCGCCTTTTGACCCCTGGCGAGCAATCTCGGGAGCCTGCAGCAGCGCGGGAATATAGTGACGAACTTCAAGCAAGGGACCGGCGCCGCGGCAAGTCAGTCATTTGCGCAATCAACAATGTTGCACCGCGTAGCTACGAGTATGCATATAGAGGGGCAACAGGTGACAGCAACGCGGCCATTGAACAAAGATGTGATTATCTAGAGCCTTATCTTACTGTATGGATGCAGTATGATGATTCTAGTTAATATGTCGGATGACACTCCTTGCTGGTGGTCAGTTTTGCCATGATCTCTTCTGATCTCTTCTACCCAACTCCCTGAGATGACCGGCCGCATCCGCATCGGTGTAGTTGGTGGCGGTCTTGCCGGCATTACGGTAGCCATTGCCCTTGTGAAGCATCCTCATGTGGATGTTCAAGTCTACGAGTCGGCTCCCCAGTTCTCAGAACGGGGTGCTGGGATCGGGCTGTCCCCCCTGACTCTCGAGGCCCTCAACGACATCATCCCCTCCGCGACTGAATTGTTGAAGACTCGGGCAGGGGCCGTAGAAGCTGATGCGGCCCGCCTTGTGATTGTCTGTGCCCTGTACCCCCGTACTTGCGTTCCCCAGCCTCGCTGTCGCACCGTATTGATACCTGTCTATACAGGGTTCAGGATCCGAGGCGGGCACCGTCGTTCTTGATGTTGGCGCTGCTGCTGGCCTCACACTCAACCGCCCCCCGCTCCTGCAAGCGCTTCTTTCCCTGCTGCCCGATGGCATGCTCCACGCCGGGAAACGCACCAAATCAGTCGAACAAACCGCTTCTGGCGTCACGGTCACTTTCGAAGATGGCACTGATGCTCATTTCGATGCTGTCATTGGCGCCGACGGCATTTTCAGCTCCGTCCGAAACCATGTCGTGGGAGAGGAGCCAGAGAAGTACGCCGCCTCTCCGGCCGGGTGGTGGGATTGCAGATGCTTAGTCCCCTTCGAGAAGGCGAGGTCGACACTGGGAGATGAATCCTTCAAGGTCGATCGCCAGTACGCCTGGCTTGGTGAAGGAGCAGCCATGCTGCATGGTCTCGTTGAGGATCGAACCATGGTGCAGTGTATTATAGCGGTGATCGACAGGGACTTGTCAGCCGACCGCAAGCGGCAAGTCACTAGACAGGTGCTTGAAGACAATCTGCCTGCAAGTTGGTATGAGGGTCCCATCGCGAAGGGTATGGTTGAGGTAAGTTTTCTTGCTGTGCAGTAATCCCCTGGACGGAACACGGAGCTTCTAGGCCTTGTCGCTGTACAATACAGCTTACCGTCCTTCAGCTCATCTTAAGTCAAGAGAATCCAGCGGGATATGCTCTGTGGGAACATAAATACACACCTACTTATGCCAACACTCGAGTTTGCATTGTCGGTGATGCAGCCCACGCGACAACTCCTTGGCAAGGCGCCGGTGCCGGACTGGCTATCGAGGACGCTTTCATCCTCGGTTATCTTGTCAGCAACATATCAGCAACAGATGAGATCGAGGCTGCGTTTAGAACGTTTGATGTATTGAGGCGGCCCAGGTGTCAGCGGATTATTGATGCCGGCAGAAAGACAGGCCATTTATTTTGTGGCCAAGATGAGGCTGCCAGGTTCAATGCAGGAAAACTGGGAGAAGCACTTGGTCAGATGTTTGCTGCTGTTAGCGACCTAAACTTAGAATCACACAAAAAGGAGGCTTTGGAGACAATGCGAGCATACCTTGGCCATTGAAGGACCATGTGCAGTCCCGGTCTTTAGGGGCGCGTTCAACAGCATACTAGCGATGGCTAACACTCTTGATCCAGCTTCTTAACTGGAATGATCTTAGCCATGTGTGTATTGAGACGGGGAGGCTGCGACATCGAAACATGTACCATCTGAATCGTCGCGATACTTTAGGAACTAAATAGGGGGGCCTGTATTACCTAATACAGTGGATCATTCATTAGTGGCTTGGCATCCCTTATAGGGGCGTCGAGGTATGACGCATGAGCTTATCAAGTAGAAAATGCGGCATACAACAGAAAGTAGAAAATGCGGCATACAGCAGAAAGTAGAAACTGTCTGACTTGATATAAAGCCCCTGAGCTAGAGCCAAAGTAATTGTGCATATACAGAAGGGATTTTTGGGAAGGCATAATGCTCCGATGGAGGGTTCCTAGCTCTTATCTCCGATAGGAGCCCCTGACGCGCAACATGACAGTACCAAGGCATATCACAGAACATTCGTGTAGCCGCAAGTTTGTTACCAGGTCAAGCCTCAAAGTTATAATATACTTACTAATTATGAAAACATGTTTGTTTTGACAACATGCACAACATTGAATATATATGGCCCCGTGTACAGATCACGAAATATCAGGTGCAACTCCAAGGATTCATAGAGGCACTACGAACAAGGCTAATGTGTTTTGAGCGTAATGTTCAAGGCCGTAGGTAGTGGTGGTGTCTATATATATCAAATATGCTTTTCTAGGCAAAGGATCTTGATTAGCACTTCCTCTCTAATCTTACTGATCAGATAGTTAGTTGTGATCCATAGTTATACCTACCAAGTGAAACGGGGTCTCATTTCAGATAGCGTTTTTAGCAACCAAATCAGTATTTGTTATAATCTTTTCTTATATTTGCATTTATGCAGTTCCTACCATCGGAAGTATAGCACTCTGATATAGCCATCGAAGGTTCAGCATCCACGTATACTTCTTTTAGTACCACAACGCCTCCTACTGATATTATTCAGTGTTGAATATAGAAGAATGTATATTGTTATTATGAACAACTCTTTTACAATCACACTTTCAAGTCTCGCATATATAGCTTACGTAGTAGATACATGGGCTCGTCGAGGGCTTCTCAGACCAACTTCATTTGATCAACGGTCATAAAAAACATCAATTTACAATGCAGCTCGTTAGGCTCGGGGTGAGCAGGTGAATAATACGTAGCGCTGTGGTTGCCCTGGACAACCATAAATTCTGAACATATGCAGTTAAAGATAGCCCGGCTAGGTGTCAGTCCATTTAGCTTACTAAAATAATAATATCAATTCACTTCATCGCCATGACCAAATTTATTTCACAATTGCTCTCCCAGAGCACGAAAGCGAAGAAAATAACCCCCCCAATAATCTGTCCAACGCTGTCAGCGCTATAGATACAACCTCATAGGTATGTCACTGATTGAATACCACCAAGACAATCTTTTCTAACGCGAAATCTACTAAGGTTCGGGCAATGTCATCGTTCATCCACCACATCGAGACTGTCGAAGCAGACGCCAAATTGACTTGCTTGCGCAGCAAGCTAGGCACTATTTTCCAGGCCAATACCCAGCTGGGTAGTTGGCTGGAAGGCCCTGGTGTTTCTCCGTTCTTTGACGAATACGTTACCGACTGTCTGGAGAGAACACCCACAGTTTCGGAAGAGAAGAGGGATTTTAACGAGCTGATGTAGGTCATCAGAACGGATGAGACCTTGCATCTGCCCCGTTACCACGACGAAACGGTCAACAAGCGGTTCTTCACCACCCAAGATCATGCTGCTCGTTTCATCATCCAGGTAATCGGATACGACAAGGCCAATCACGGCCCCTGCCATTGGGAGGACGAAATGGAGGAGATTGCTATCGCGCATGCCTTCGAGGTCCTGATGTACCTCGAGGGCATCCGGATGGAGGTCAGGTGTGCAGAAGAGGCCGCAACTATGAGGCAATTGTAGAGGATACACCTCATAAAATATACCATCAACGCGCACATTGCATGGAATCAAGCTGTCAACACTCTGATCGAGAAAACCAAGAACGAAAAACGATACAATGCCCGGATCAACGGACATGGAAACCGGTTCTCTTCTATCGGTTGGCGAGCACTTTAAGAGCACCCCAGAGAGTGAGAGTGTTACGGCACGTACATGGAGTGGGGGCAGCATACAACGGGGGAGATGAACGATAAGAGCGCCTACATATCGTAGGAATGGTTGATGTTGGATTAGGGGTATTATATCTAATCATATTGTGTAACTATGTATATCAGTGGAGTCCCACAGCCCTCAGGCCAGACACTTAGTATGGAATCTAATGGGTGTTCATCCTATACACTTGATAGTAGAAACCCTGGGCTTCCGTAGAGTTTTTGTATAAATAGGTGGCATTCTTCCATTGTAATATCGCTGTCCTCTCTTCTTCATGTTGCTATTGTACAGCATCCCCTAAGGTTTAGCAGAACAGACCGTCTCCAGGCCAGTGCCATCACAGAGATGCAGATTATGCAAGGTAGCTGGCTCCATTACGATCTTATCCCATCCTCAAGCCCAGGCTGTCGCCACATGCCACCGAGTCCACGTAGACACCTAATTTTGTAAGGTGAAACTTGGTGTTCACACTGTAGATACGAAATTGGCGGTGCAGAACAGGTGCCGTGCCGCTAGGATGACGAGAAGACAT
The DNA here is from genome assembly GCA_022225965.2 of Diatrype stigma. Classification (NCBI taxonomy): domain Eukaryota; kingdom Fungi; phylum Ascomycota; class Sordariomycetes; order Xylariales; family Diatrypaceae; genus Diatrype; species Diatrype stigma. Next base: position 85,110 of record JAKJXP020000082.1, read on the forward strand.
ATAGCTAGTCTGTTCCTCCGGCATTCGAGGTCCTATTCTATCAGAGGGCTTCCTTAGTAAGAGGTTCGAGATCGAGAAGCTGCGGCCTCAGATATGCTTTGGTACATCTTGCCGCACTCTTGGGCGAGGTGCAATGTCTGCTCGGTTCAGGATGAGACTAAGTAGATCAAGGAGTTATAATTAAGCAGGTATTGTGGATATATAAGGCGGATCGACCCAACAGCGTCAATAAATTATAAGCAGAAGTTGTTTGGGATATAGCTAGGTGAGTAGACGGATACATTAGATATTAAACTCATCGTCTTTCCGTGGTTGGTGACGAGGAAAACACCGCACAACGCTATCTTATTTTTTACTCCCAGACCCAAGCTCCATGCAATAAGTACTTGCGGAGTGAAACGACAACACAAAGCAACGTGCATATATATATACAGACAATCTCTTCCGCCTCCTTCTCCCCCCTTCCATCCCTCATCGTTCCTCGTCGCGGCATATATAGAGCATTCATTCGTCTCTACCCACCCACCCCCATCCACCCACCCATCCATACATCAACCCCCTCACCCAGCCAGATAGGTAATCACCCACACTACTACAGCTGGAGAGCGCCAAAAGCCGTAGCGGAGAACAGCAGAGCCCCAATGACCAAGCCCGCCTTCGCGCCGCCAAACTCGGGTCTCAGCCCCGGAGCCGCAGCGCCCTCCGAGCCATCCGGCGCATCGCCCGACGAAGTCTGATCCCCACCATCGCTATCCCCATCACTACCGCTATCCCCATCATCCCCCGACGATGACGAGGACTCCGCGCCCGCGGTGACGACGACGCTGGCGCTGACGCTAGCGGTAGCGGGGGGCAGGCCGCCGTCGGTGGCGGTGGCGGTGGCGGTGTTGTTGCCGCTGCAGAAGACGTCGCCCCAGGCGGCGCCGTGGTCGTAGAGGCAGGCGGTCAGGTCGGCGACGGACTGGCCGATGGCCAGGCAGTAGATGCCGCAGTCGCCGCGGTAGGCCACCACGTCGGCGTGGTCGCCGCAGCAGGCCCCCATCACCGCCGTGTGGTTCTTGTCGCCCCCGTACGGCATCGCGCACGCCGCGTCCGACACGGGGATCTCGAACGTCAGCGCCCCGCAGGCCGCCGGCGTCGCCGTCGGCGTCGCGGCCGCGGATATGGCTGAGGTGGACGACATGGTTTTGTGTTTTTGTTGTGTGGGTAGGTGGTTAAGTGTGTTTGTATTTGTGTGTATGAGTGAGAGAGAGAGAGAGAGAGAGAGAGAGAGAGAGAGAGAGAGAGAGAGAGAGAGAGAGAGAGAGAGAGTGTGTGTGTGTGTGTGTGTGTGTGGAAGAGGTTGTTGTTTGGTGTAGATCGCAGTGGTTGGGGTTGGGTTGGGTTGGGGTGGCTGAACAATAGCAAGTGGTCGTCGATTCTGCTTCCGCAAGTTCAAGACGAGTGAGTGTGTGTATCAATTCAGTTGTGTATAACCAACTACCAACTACAGCGATATGCTCTTCTTCATCAACGGTCAAGAGAGTTGAAAAAAGAACAACAACAGACGCAAGTCTCGACACGTAAAAAGAAAAGAGCAGCCAAAAACCTCGGGATCAAAAAAGTCGGCTGGTGGTGCGACGCTGTGCCATGCATTTTCATTGGCTATAAATAGATAAATACGAGATATAATCAACAGATATTAACAGACACTCGGGGCGCCTGTGGGCTGCTGGGTTGCTGGGCAGCTGGGGTAGCCCCATGGCAACGGCAGCATCGGCACACCGCATCACCGCATCGTGGCGGGTTAAGTACCCAAGTGCGGAGGGATCTCGTAAAGGAACTAAAGGTTAGGTATTACACACACAGCACCCCAGGGTCAAGGCCAAGGCCATCGCTCCAGCCCGAGCCAAAGGAATACGAAGTGAATTGAATTTAATGTTGTTGAGCGATGTCTTGGAGCGCGAGCTTGATGGAGGTAAAATTAAGTCTTGATTGGGTTAGCTGGTTAGGTAGCTGTAGCTGAAGGCTCCATCAACAGGTAAGATAGGGCTGGTAGGCTAGCTACTTAGCCACTTTCGGCTAGTGCACGTGTCGTTACATGTGCTTTGAGCTTTGGATCTCGAGCGGTTCCCTTGACGAAAAGCCGCCAAGAAAAGAAGTTAGTAGCGAATTACGAAGTGTTATGATATGGAATTCCAACAGCATAAGCAGAGCAAGAGTATTTTTAAGCAGGGTACAGAATAAGACATATATTCATGATATAAAGCGCTTTTTAAGGAATTATTGGGTATGGGTAGCTATAGTAATCATTATTTTAGAATACATTTCGACTTATAAATTTTATTATAGGTATATCATTAAAAAATTAAACATATACTTATATATAGATATGTAGCAATTAAATGCATATAAATAAATTTAATAAGTATAGCCCAAATAAAACAGTTCTAAATAAATAACGTTAATTAGGTTAATATTATTCTAATTTTTTGATACAGCCATTTTTAAATTAAACCAAAATTATATTTTAATTCCTAAAATTAAAGCGATTAAAACGTACGGTTTTTTTTTTCTTATAAGAGTCGTTACGTAAAAGTTACGAAATTAAAGCAAAATATAAGCTTATATAAAATTAATTAAGGGCTAATAATAAGCAAACAGTTAATATTAAAAAGTATAGGTTAATATAGGATTTTATAGGCTAATACGAGGTTTTAAGGGCGACGATAGGGCTGTATAAGCCCGTATAGGCATAATGGAAGACTATCTTTATAAGAATTTTACGTACGAAAGCGAGGCATTGCCGGATTTATTCAAAAACGCTATTATGGCATCCGTTTATAACGATTTCCGTAAACTTATCGGCTTTTTGGTAAATAAGTTGCGCCATACGAAATCGCGTAACGTTAAGATTTAAACCGATAAGAACTAGGTATGTTATAGCTTTTTATAACTTTATATAAGCTTATATAAACTTTAATAGGATATTATAAACCGTTAAGCGATTCGTGGTATTTCGTAAATATTACGGCAATAACGAATGGCTTATTATTGCGATTATCGAAATTAAAAAAATTTAACAAGTTTTTGCAATCGGCGCTTACTTTTTTTTAAAGGCTATTAATGGCTATATATGTAATAGCTATAAAAATAAGTATTTTATAAACCTATATAAATTTATATAATTTTATATAATTCTATATTAATTAATATAAATAACCGTAATAGCGGTCCGTTTAAGAAATGCGTTTTTTTCGGCCCGGCTATTTTTAATAGGGCTTATTTTTGCTGTTAATATAAGTCGTTAGCCGCCGGTTGCAACTTTTAAAAGGGCCATAAGTATTACGTCGATCCGGAATTTGGTACGTTTTTTTATAGCCTTTTATAAAGATATATAGGCTTATATAAATTAATACCGGCTATTATAAACGAGAAAAACGTTAATTTACATATTTAGTTCCGAATTATTATTAAGCAGCTTAATAACGTTATCGATAAAGAGTTGGAATAAATTAAGGGCTGGATTATTTAAAAACAGAACCGCCGCTAAAGTTTCGATAACGGTTCTTCGTTCGCCAAAAAGCGCCGAATGGGTTAAATAAAGTTTTTCGTGGTTATATAAGGTTATACGGGTTTTTCATAAGGTATTACAAGGACTTATAAAAGGTTCGGGAATTATATAAGCCTATATAAACCTATTAAAGAATTTACGATTATAATACAAACGTTTATATGGCTATATTCGGGAATATAAGTTTGTTTTTATTTTTATTATGGTTTTCAAACGCTTTATAGGCCTCTTAATAGCCTAAATAAGGAAATATAAATGTAATAAAACGTTTATGTTACGTATAAATTTTATATAAATCTAATTAAGGCTGTATAAATTTATATAAAACTATATAAATCTAAATAAAACTATATAAACCTTATCGGAATTATATAAACCTTATTTGTATTATATTAATTATTATACGTTTACGTAATATTAATACGTTTTTGTTTTGCTTTTTATATTTTTTTATTTTATTATTTCATTTTGTATTGCTTTATATAATATTATTTCGTTTTTATTAAGCATAATTCGGCTTTTTAATACCTTACAATAATGGATTAAAACTTCATTAATCTTAAGCCATACCGCGAATAATTTATTAAAAAATATTAGGCTTATATATCTTTGGATACCTTTATATAGCTTTTTCTTAACGAATATAGCGTTAATACGAATCGTATTACTTTATTACGACGGTTTTAGTAATAAAATATTACCCTAAATTAAATCCGTACCGTTTCGTTCGAAGTTTTTATAATACGTTTTTAAACCTTATATTATAATTACGGCTATAATAATAATAAGTTTTTTTAATATTTACGTAAAAAAAGGTTTACTATAATCAAAACCGGTATATAACAGTTTCGACGCGACTATAATATCCATTAACGATAATAATCCGAGGTTATTAAAGTCCGTAAAAATTCGTTACGCAAATATTTTACCGCAAAAAAAGCTATTCAAAATGTAACATAACGCCTTAATAATACGATATTATAAATACATATTTAATAATAAAGCTTTAATATTTCTCGATATACGTTTCGCTTTATATATAAGAAGTTTTATCTTAAAGAAATTAATAAACGCCGGCAAAAGTTTTATTATTGCCGTAATAACTGAACCATATTCGGACTTAATTATATATTATTTATTAACGCTTATTACAAATTTATATAATACGGCTTCGAAATTTATATAAGCGTTAATGCGTTTTTACGTTACATTTCATGGTTTTTCGTAAACTTTAATGCTTTAACGGCTCGATCGGTTTTTGCGTAATACATATATTTTATTCGACGATTCGGCTTTATTTTTTAAGTTATCCGTTTTAATTATGGCATAAAAACCGGGCTTATTACAAAAGTTCATTATTATTTATTTTAAGCCGTTAAAATCCGAAAGTACCTTAAAGAATTTATAATATAAAGCAATAACGAATAACCAAATTAAAATACATTTAATAGCAACCTACCTAATTTTAAACATGCTTTTATTAATTCCAATAAATCCCTTTTTGGCCCATTTTCATGGAATGCGTATTAATTATACGGTATTAATATTATAAATTAATGCGTAAAAAATTAATAATTTCGATTAATTAAAAAACGATCCTTATTTTGGCGTATAAGTGCTATACCTAATTATATAACGTTATATAAGCTTATATTAATTTTTATTAAGAATATTTCGGCAGACTAAAAAAAAAAGGCTTTTGAAATAAACATAAAATCTTATATAAGATTATATTGGTTTTTATTTATATGCTTATATTTCGATAAGAATTCGTTAACTTCGTAACGAATTAAAACGGCTATAAAATTTATAAACAACTTAATCGCCTTTATGTCGTAAATGGTATACTTTACGATTTATATATCATACCTAATATAAGCCAAGGCTTTAAGAATTACAAGGCCTTATTAAACGAAAATAAATAAGCGGAACTTATATAATACGTTAAAGCAAATAGTATCGATTTTAATACATATTTGCCAGCTTTTATTATGGCTATTTATAAATAAATTTTAAATAAAATAAGCGGTTTTTTATTTATTCTTTTTAAAGGCGGCATTATAACGCCATAATTAAATTAATACATTTACGTACGAAACCGATTAAAAACGTAAAAAACATTAAGAGCCCAATTTCCGTTACTTAAGTTTAAGAAGCTTCGTAAAATTAAGAATTATTTTAAATGAACTTATTACGAATTAAATATTAATATTATAAGTTTAAACAATTTCGCATAAAATTAAAATAAGAACAAAAAGAATTAAATAAAATTAATAAAGCGAAATTAAATTTAATTAAATGTTTTATAATATAACAAAATGGTTTTTTAATTTTATATTAATTTATGCCAATTTTTATTTCCTTTAATTAATTCGTTTTAATTTATTTTACTTTTTATTATTTTTATTTAGTTTTATTAAGGCTTTTTTTTTTCGTTATTTTTATAATGAATAGTAATAGCCTTTTTAAACTTATAAAAATTTATATAGGACTATTCGATTTTGTTATAAACCCTTTATTCTTATGTTGCCTAGGGCTGGTTAATACGGGTTGCGTCGAGTTTAATACCGGCTGCGTTGAATTAAATACGGGTTGCGTCGAATTCGGAACGGACTATATCGAGGCTAGCGGATTTATATCGGCTTAAAACGAGGCTGTTATCGGTTTTTTTTATTTAATCGGAATGATAGGCTTTTGTTTTATTAGAATAAATGGCTCTTATTTGATTTTCGGACTTATATTATGTAAGAACAAACTTTAAGTAAAAAACGATAATGATTCTTCTAGGAAAAGATTAGCTACAGTTAAGCTAATAAGATTTATTAATACAATAAAAAACAGAACCCATTGTTTTCTGGTTAAAGGAAGAAGCTTCCAAATAGGAAAGCTTTCTGTAATAATTTCCTGTAACAACTTGCCCTTTTTCCGAAAGACGTTATTAACGTTCCGTTAACGTTATTTATTCAGCTATACGGATTTTCTTGGTTACTTTTTTTAATCCCTCGGAGGCCTTATTCGAAAACTTCCTTTTTGGCGCGGCCGGAATTGAATTATTGGAACCCATTAACGAAGCCGAAAGCTTTTTTTGGTAAAACATTGGCTTTAGTTATGGTAATTCGGACGTTATTATTTGTTAAAAAACGTAATCCAAATTCTTTTTTTCCTTTGCTTTAAATATGCTTTATTTGGTTATATCCTATAGGTTTAATATTTAATGCGTTGTTGTTATTTAATACGGCTTTAACGATAACGTATAAATCGTTTTTAAAACCTTAAATATTAGTTCTGGAAATAACGTATAAGTTATTTTTAAAGCCGTAAATATTGATTTTAATGTTTAATATGTTTTTAATAATAACGTATAAGCCGCTTTTGGAATATAAAACATTAATTCGGATATTTTATATTGGATCGCCGATAAAAAAAAACGTGCCGTATTTTGGGTTTTAAATATTAAAAATAAATGTATTTTACGGGAAAACGAATATAGCTTTTGTGGCCCAAAAAGTAATAAAGGTATACGTAAAAATAACAATAGTTTCGTAATAGGGTTTAATTTTAATGCCATATTTGCCATTTATGTTTTTATGTTTGCTATTTATATTAATAATATTATTAATGCGTTTGCGTTACATAAAGTTATTTCGTATATTATGCCGAATGCTATCGATTTGTTTTTTAATTGTAATATAAAGATGTCGTTTATTTTTTTTGCCGCGTTTATTTTTTTAAAGTATTTCTTAAGATTCTTGCGTTTGAATGTATTTCGTCCGGAAATGTTGGGTATTTTTTATAAAACGTCCGTTATACGTAACGTTAATGTATTATTTAATAATGTTTATAATTAAATGGTTTTATTATATAAATATAATTAAGTTTCGTTATAATTAATTTATTCGTCGAAAGCTTTACTTAATATTATAATGTTATTTCCGATAGTATTAATTGTTTTTTCGATAAAGCTGTATTCGTTTAATTTATTAATTATGTATATATTTATTTTATTTTTGGCCTATGGGTTTGGCATGTCGTCGATATTTTGTATAACTTGTTTATATTCGTTCTGTAATATTATTTTTTATTTTAAGCCAGTAGCATTGGCGAATTATAATTAAAACGTTTATAACGAGAACGTTATTATTACCATAAATATAAAGCCGCTTAAAAAAGTTGGTTTTATATATGCTTGCTTTAGCGATGTTTTTTTGGATTAAGTTATTCGCGACGGTTAAGGCCTTAATTTGGAGGTATTAAAGGTTTTTGTTTTGGCTGTTTTGGCCAGTATTGGCTTAATAACCGATACGTATTTTTTATAAGCCAAACTGTTCCTGTTATAATATTTTTTTTAATAGGTTGGGATTCGTTTAACGTTCGCTAATATAATGTATTATTTTATTTCGGCTTATTATAGTTTTAATAATACTTTTTGCGGCTACGAATTAAATCCATTCGCGTCTTTATATATTCGGAGCGCTTTTATTTTTTCCTTAAAAAGCAGCCGATATTTATAATTCGAATCGTTTTTTTAACCATTTTTGTATTTTTTTTTGATAATTATTGCTAATGTTTTTAATATGTCCTGCTAGATTTTGGAATTCGCTGGTTGGCTCGTAGAATTAATTTTTGCCAGCGCGTCGATTATTAATTCCAAATCCATATTTGCCGGAAGCATATATATCTTAAGAATTTTCTTCCAATAGTTTTCCGCGTTTTTAAAACCTTTAATTATTTTTGCGTTTCTTTTTGGTATTTTCTTATATTTATTTAAGGCCATTTTTGTTTTTAATAAAAACGCAAAGTTTGGCTTATTAATTTTTAATTATTGCGTTTAAAAAATATTTACGCGATCTTTAATTTTTATTAATATTAATAAGTTAGCATTTCCGTACGAAAAGGTTTTATCGGAAAAGGCTTTATTTTCGATTTTTATGTTTACCATTTTGTTATTTCGTATTATAAAAATCGTTCTAAAAATAAAAAAACTAAAAGGAAAAATCGGTACGAAAAAATAATAAGAAAGAAAAAGAAAATAACGAAAAGTTTATATTTGTCCCGGAAAATTTTTTTTTTTTGTTAATATATAATTTATATATATATATATATGGCATTATGGACATATAGGTATATTATAATGCTTAGGTTTTAATATTTTATAAGTAATTTTTATTAATTATTATAATATATTGGTATTTAGATCTTTATATTAATTTTTAGGATTATCTGTATTAGTTTTTAATCGGGTTCTGTATTTATTAATATATTAAAAGGAATAACGTCGTCATTCTTAAGCTTTAATTCTTTCAAAATTAATTTATATTTCCGATTAAATTCGTATACCAATTTAATAACGTTTTGCATAAATAATTGTTTTGGATATTATTCGTTTTATTATAACGGCCATTCTTTTTATTTTACCAGATATTTAAGCATTGGTTTGTTTTGCTTATTAATTCGTCTTTTAAATAAGGACTTTAATTTATAAAATACCTATTTGTCGTCGTTTCTTTCGATAATGACTTGTCTTGAAAATGGACGTTTTTTTTTTTACGGATTTATATTTTCCGGATTTTTGGTTAAATGTATTATTAAAATTACTTTATATATCTTTTAATATTTCGAAAAACCGAATTCGTAAATAAGATCTCCAATTTTTTTCATTACTATTAAAGGGCTAATTCGTTATTTCGATCATTTTTTGAGCGGATTTCTTAATAGCTTATATTCTCCATGTAATTTTAAATATATTTCGTTTTTAATATTAAACTTTAGCGAAATATAATTTTTATCGTATCGGAATTTATTATTAGCTGCTGCAAAATCCATAGCAATTTATGCGTTTCGTTAATACAATTATTTAACGGTTTCGAAATTAACAAAATTTTATAATACCTTAAAAATAAATATTAAGAATAATGGTTTAAAACCGAACGTTATTTCGTTTGGCGATCTTTCGAATATTTTCGATTTCGAATTATTTATATTATGCTATAATGCTAATATAATAACGACTTACGGTTTTTCGGATGTCGTTATATAATATCGAATTGCGATTTCGATATTTTGGTTTTATCTTTTTATTTGGCCGTTTTTTTATGAATAAAACGCTATAATAAAATTTAGCATTATTTCCATCCGTACAAAAATCGTCTGCCAAAATTTAAACGTAAACTTTGAATTTCGATTAAATATGGCTCGTTTTGGCAATTCTTAATCATATAATTGCAATATTTTTAACGTAATTATAGCTTATTTCTTTATTATATATATTAAATGCCCTAAAATTAATATTGTTTTTTTTAAGAATTTGCAGACCATTATTATTAACGCGTTATATATTTCGTATTCTGGCATTTTCCAAAAGGTATTTACGGCTAATATTTCGGGCAATCCAATAATAAAATCCCACGAAACGCAATAATATGGTATTAAATCCGAAATAATAAGTCTTAATAAGCCGGAAGGCATATTTCGATTCGTTTTGTTTTTAATACATTCGGAATAAAACCGATAATAATTCCTGATTTTTCGTATAAAACTTCGAATATAAAGCCTTTCCAAATTTTATATCATACGGGCCGTACTAAAGTAATGCTTTTAATTATATACCATTCGCAAAATGTTCTTGCAATAATTATTTAATATTACCAGTCGTTTAATTTTTTTCGAAAATACGTTATAAAATAAATCGTTTTTTATCGTAAAACGCATTTCTTTTATATCGAACGATTTTAAATCTCGCAATTATTTAAGTCTCGAATTTAATTCGTTTTGTTTTTTTTTTTTGGAACTTTAGGCAATCGTTTTTCGATTTTCGTTACTTCTTTGTTTTTGCGGTCCTTTAAGTACTAAAAGATTTTAGCTAATTTATTATTTTCTTTATATCCGTTTAATAGCTTTGTCTTAAAATCGGAAAATATAGCGAATTTTGTATATATATAACCGAAGTCGTTAATAATATCGTTAAGCGTATTTTTTTTTTTTTTTAGTTGCTTCCTTTTTATCCGTAAGATTATTTTTAGCCGGCAACTTAAATAACGCATTTGGGACGAGATTTATTTTTTTTGATATGTATTTAACGTTTAATTTAAATTGCTTTAAATATATTAAGGCTATAATTAAACGAGGATTATTTTTTATTGCGTTAATAAAGTTTAAATTTCGTTGCGTAATTATTTTTTTAATGGCCTTATGGTTTATTAATATAACTATATTTTTTATATATAATTGGATTTATAAACGTAATTAACGACATGTCCATACGAAACCTATTATTTTAAGTTTTGTAGTTTCATATTTACGTTCCGTTTTTATAAGCACTTTGCTAAAATATAATATAATTTCGATATTATTAAAAGAAATAAAGCCGTTTATTTATAATATACGTAAATGGAAAACTATAATATCGAAATTTCGTTATTTAAACGTATTTAGTTTAATAAATGTCTTTCGTTTTGGATTTTAATAAATGAAATAAGTTCCTTATTCGAAAACGTTTTGCAACAGTTGGAAATTTTTTTTTTCAGCTTTAATAGGTTCGAACTTCTTATTCGAGGTCCAAATCTTTTTTTAAATTACTATGAACTTAAGCAGTTCGCTTGTTTTTGGTTTTTGGCCAGCATATTTGTTTTGCGTTTTTATAATGGTTCTGTTTTTTATTAATATTACGGTATATATTTTCTTAATTATGTAATTATTTCGATATATATTTTTAAGTCTTTTAATATCTTTGGGAATTCGATTTTTGTAATGGCTTTTAGTTTTTTTTTATCGATAGCTATACTAAATCCGTTAATTTTAAATTCGAACAACCGTATAAAATCGTATTTATTAAAAGATTTTTTCGGATTTAATAAAAGACCGATATTCTCGAATAATATAAATATAATATCGAAATATACCAGGTATTCGTTTTTCGAATTACTTGCAATTGTAATATCGTTAATATATGCCCTATAAAATTTTTTATAATTATAAAGTTTCTGGTTCATAAATCGCTATACAAACGGTAGGCTATTTCGAAAATTTATTAATACAACGTTTAATATTTCGAATCCCTTTAATAAAATAATAACCATCCTATTTTAATACTTTAAATATATTGGCAATTAATAAAAAAATACTAACGCATTAAAAACAATAATATATACTTTTCCGAGAATAAAAGATAAAATGTTTTTTTAATAAGGTATAAGATATACGTTTAATACGACGATATCGTTTAAGGCTTTGAGATTTACGACGACTCTTCCTTTTTTCGCTTCATTTATTATTTTTCATATTACGAAAACGGAATAACCGAAAGGTATAAATTCTTTTATTTAATCCAAACGTTTAATATTATGCATATTATTAAATAACTTATTAAAAAATTCTTTGTTTTTTTTATTTAATCGATATAAACGTATTTAAATGCTTTGTTTTTGCTATCCTTTTATTAAGTTCATACGTATTATTTTTTTTTTTTGGCATAAATATAATATTTTTGTCTTTCCAGACGTCGAATTTTTCGAACATTGTTTTAATTTTGGCTGCAAAAACCTTATTTGCCGCCGATATAATAACGCCGTTTTTTGTATGGATTTTAAGATCGTTATTTGGTTTTATTAAATTAGTAATATATTCGTAATAATAAAGCTTCGCATATTTTTCTAATGGTTCGCTTAAATTATTTACGGCTTTTTATATGTTTTATAAAATGGTTTTTTTTAAAATAAACGCATATATTAATTCGTTTATTATTTCGATTTCTTTGGATATAAATAATCGAAAAATCTCGTTTAAGCACTTTATTATTGCAAATATTACCGCTTAGGCTGTTATTATTTTCGTTCAGTTAATATTCGTATAATAAGCGTTTTTTACATTCGTAATTTGGCTTAAACGCATATTCCGGCGTATAATAACCGGTTCGTTTATATAATTAAAAACAAAAACAAGTTTCGAAATATTCGCATTAATAACTGCATTTATGGCATCCGGAAATGTAGCCGTAAAAGTATAAGCTTTTTTGTTTCCGTATTCGTCAGTATTACTTAATTCTGCAAATTTAATAAGAACTGTAACCATTATATGCGGTAATATAATTATATTAACTCTAGCGATTATTCGTCTTTTAATGGAAGGCGTTTTTCGAATAACTTCGAAATCAAAACCAAAGCCCTTATAAGACGTTAATTTAAAACGCTTTTTCGTATAATCTATAATAGCTCCATAGCTATTAAGCTACGAATTTCCGAACAACAGCTTAGGTTCGAAACTTTTATAAATCCAGGCTTCAATTAGGAATTATAAAACAACTTAAATATTTCCTAGCCTAATAAAAACATTTATTATTCATTTTGCTTTTTTAATTAACGTAATAAATCCTTTAATGCTTATTATCGTAATAAAATCGGCGTAAATTTTTATAGCTATAAGAAAATGCTTATATAATCAGTTTTTATTTATTATTTCGTTTAATAAACCGGTATTCGCATATTCGAATATTAAATATTCGGATACGTTAATAACGAATTTTAAGTATATATATCGAAAACGTACGGTACCGGCTTTAAATATTTTGGGTTTTGTAATTATTATATGTAATAAAAATGCTTCTTTTTCGTTTAACGAATCCATTAAATAAAAATCGATAACGTTTCCGTCCATGTTATTATGGGACGTTTGAAAATATTCGTCTTTAATTTTCTCGACGGTAAATAACGGGGGCTTTAGCAGCATAAAAAATAAGGATTTATTTTTAAGGTTTAATTTAAGGACTGGCTTAATAATACGGCATTTATTCGATATAACGTATTTTATGCATTCGTTACGAGATCAAAACATTTTTTTGCACTTCTTATAAGTCCGTCGTTCTTATATTTGCTCGATTAATATTTCATTTTAATTATCATTATTATTAAAAAAAGTAACATAAATAAAAGCGTTATTATTATTTACGAACTATTCGTTATTGCTATAATTTTTTAATATGAAATAGCTATTAATAATAAGCTGTTTTTCGGTAAACTTTTTAAAAGGGTTATTAATAATTACATAATATTCGTTATCGAAATAAAACGTTTATATATTAACATTTTGACCTGCTTTTATCCATTTATTTCATCGACGGTTATTTCCGAATCTAACATTGCGTTTACGTTTTCGGACGTTTTTGCTGCGGAATTTTTTATGCAAATTGCTTTTATAATTGTTACGATATAAACGAAATCCTTTTCGTAAATCTAAGCCTTTGCCTTTATTATTGCCGTTATAGTTGCCATAAAAGTTATTTTTTAATAATTTTGTTGCAATACCGTTTTAATTAGCTTGGTTTTCGAAATACGAAAATGATGTTATCAATAAAGAACGATTTGGTATTTCGATTTGTTTATTAACTTTTAGGAATCTTTAATTAATGGATTTGTATTATTTCTTTTCGAGATTAAAGGCGGAAATAAACGCTTATGGCTATATTAATACTGCCTATTTATAAGAAATGAATTTGTTTTCGAAATATTAAAGCCAATTATTAAAACGGAAATTAAATTTGGAAATAACAAGTATTTATCGCAATTATAAGTAAATTGCGTTATAAATATAAGTCATTAGCTGCATAAACGTTTTTATATCCGTTGCTTTGTAATATCTTATATGTTCCGTCGTTCATGCATAAACGGATATATTAATATAAACATAATTAAAACTATATTAATCCTTTAATAAAAATAGCAATGCATTAGCTTCTTTAATTTTAAAACGTTGGGTAATTTTATTTAATAAGGCGTTTAAATTTCCGAATAAAATAGTTTTTATATTTTGGCTAACTTCTATTACTTACCAAACTTAAGCGTCTTTACGGAGCAATTAAGGAAAATTTTTAATAATAATCTCGGCTTTATTCGGATTTTGGGCATGCTTATGCATTATAGTTATAAAGAGCTACATATTATGCCAATAAATATCCATACCGACTTAGGCGAAATTACCCGTTTTAAAAGAAGGTTCGAAGTTAGGGTTTAAAAAACCGATATTCTGGAGCTTCCATTTACGAATAAAAGAATCCTTAAATTAATTGTTTCTAAAAGATTAAAAAGCTGTTTTAATAATATCGATAAGCTTTTTAAGGCCTAGGTTCTTTAATTTATTAAATAAAACGACAGCTTTACTTAAATCTTAAGCAAAAGCATTGGTTTCCGTAAAAGGATCTCCAAAATTCGAAGATCCGTTAAAAAAAAATGTTTTCGTATTTAAACCTAACGGTTTAGCTCCGGTATTAAATATTTTTTCGTTATTAAGATTAAATAAATATATATTTAAAAATAAAAATACTAAAGGAATATAATAAATTTTTTATTTTTATTAAATTATGTCCTGGAAATGTTTTAATTAAAGGCGTCCGAATTTGTTTATAATATTTTCGGCTAGATTATTCCAATGTATTGGTATAAAAATATTCTTAAAAGGGATTTCTGGAAATATATTTTGTAAACCAAAAAATAACCTTTTCTTTAATATTTTAGGGGTTTATTTCGGGCTATCGTTAATTTATTCTTTTCATTCTTAATTACCGTTACCGTTATTATTATTTAAAGAAATGTTTTATATAAAGGCAAGATTTAGGAACTTTTCGATAACGTATTTCTCGATTTCTAAATAAGCCTGTTTAAATTTCTAATAATTAATAATTCATTTAGCCGGATATTAAATAAATGAAACAAAAAAGTTTCTAATAATTCGCTTAAATTTTAATAAAAAAAGGTAATTATATTTTAAAAATAATTCATAAATTTTAAGAATAATATCTTTTAATAATAAATTATGTTTAAAATAATCTGGATAATTAATAATAAAATTTAATATAGCTATAAAGATATTTTCCATTATGGATATGGAAATATAATAAAATTTTAAATATCGAAGTCGTAATGTAAAACGACGACCTCAAAAAAGTAAATAATCGATAAATAATCGAATTATCGTAAAATAAGGATTTTTTTAATCGTCTTAATAAGGAAAAAACAGATTTAATAATTCCAAGAATAAAACCGATTAATATAAGGCCATTTTCGATAATTTATGTTGTCTTATAAACATCGACGCCTAGGATAAACAATTAAATCTCGAAAAAAAACAAACAAAATAAATATTAAAATAAACGTTTTTATTTTCCGAAAATGAAAATAAAAACAAATTAATAAAAAGGAATTATCGCATTAATTAATTAATAACAAAAGAATAAATAAAATTGGAGCTTAAAAGGCCTAATCGATCGGCTTTAGGGCCGATATACGCCACCATAACGACTAAGCTCGAAAAAACCAATAAGATTTATAGCTTAATAATATAAGAACATAATATTATTTATATAAATCAAAAGACCGATATGGTATATAGTTATGATGGTATACGAGGAAATGCTACCAAGTTATAAGGACAAACTTCAAATAAAAGACGATGATAATTCTTTTAGGAAAAAATTAGCTACAGCTAAGCTGGTAAGATCTATTAATACAATGGAAAACAGGACCCACTGTCTTCTGGTTAAAAAAAGGAGCTTCTAAGCAGGGAAGCTTCCTGTGACAACTTCCTGTGACATATTAGCTTATATATTGGTTAATCCTTTTTGTATTTATAAGTTGCCCGTTTTTATTATAATATCGACGTCCGCCATATTTGTATCAAAGTTATACGGGCTTATTATAGGCGCCTTAAGGGCCTTAATGGCTTTGGCTTTATTTTTGTTTTTTTTTGGCCTTTTTAATAAGTGACTTATTTTTATTTTTTTTATTAAGTCTTTTATGTTTCGATATATAATATTAACGGTAAATTTATTTTTATTAATATTTACGTTATTCGCTTTTTTAATGTCGATAAGTTGTATAGGATTTATTTTATTTAATGATAAAAAAATATAGCTTTGTTTATTTTTTAAGCGGACATTTTTTATTATTTTCCAGCCAGATTTATGCCGATATTAATCGTATATTTTTTAAATAATAAATATTTATTTAATTAAGATTGGATAATTTAAAAAGCTATTATTAATAGGAATAATTAAGGCGGATATTTGCGGTTTACGATAAATCGCTTTCGTTTTAGTAATGGTAAACCCTAAATTAAAAAGGATTTATTATTTTTGGGCAATATATAGGGCTAAAAAGATATCGTTAACAATAATTTAAGCTGGTTTAGGCTGGTTATTTTTTTTGCGCTTTTATATAGCTTTATTAATAACTTATAAAAAGTTAAATTAAGGTTATTTATGGGCATTATTAATCGGTATAATTATAAATGTAATAACTTAAGGCCGAATAAGATGTATAGGGGCTTTTATAAGGGGGGAAGATTTCGTTAAATCGATAAACATAGGCTTTAAGCTTTCGCCGCATTCCGGGCAAAACCTAAAGGTCGGATTGTGCTTGCTAAAAACGCTATATTGGAAAATACAAAACATAATATAAATAATAAGGAATCGAAATAAATAAATAAAATTAAAGCAAGTTAATATAAGAAAATACGTATATATAACGAATAACGATAGCTAAAAAAAAGCAATAAACGAATATATAAATTTGTTTTAATTCGAATAAGCTTTTTTAAATTTAATTAATTTCGGTCGATCTTTATATGTTTTAATAAAATCCTTATTATTTCGTATAAGTTTCCATAATTATTATTAATCGTTTTTAATTTATTAATTTTTAAAATATTACGTTTTCGTATTTAATATTAATGCATATAAAACAAAGCGGTTTATTTTAAATTAAAGGCGGTAATAATTATTTTAATGCAATTTATATTGCTTTTTTTAACGTAGAAATGATTTAATTTATGTTATTACAGTATTAAATAATAATATTTATATTTGCATAGGCTTATATAAGCCTGTATATCGTTTTTTACCCTTAGATATATTAATTGTCGCATATTATTATTTAAGTAATATTTATATGGCTTATGGCAATTGCTAGTTTACGCTTAATTTACTAAAGGGTATTTAATTTTACTTAAGGGTGGCCTTATAGCGTCAAAATATATTCTGAAACAGTGATCACTGTGGCCGACCGTAATTGGGGGGGGAGAGAGAAGGAATAGGGGTTACGTTCACAAGAAGAATCATAATTACTTGGCTAAGCAGCATTCCCCCCTTGCACAGAGCTACCCGTTACTAACCCAGAATGAGCGTTGTCTATTATACTATGAACGTCCCAATGGAATAGAGAATGCTTCTCTAACTAGCTAAACCCCCAAACAGATATACAGTTGTGTTTATTAAGCTGTACAACGAAGTATTAGCGCAACAGCAGCGTCAAACATACTCTAACCCTTCTGATCTAGAAGCTATCGAATCATCAGCTCTTCCAATGGTCTCGTGTGGGACACAATCGATCCAGGGTTCCCGATCCTTCACGAACTCTCTTCTGCCGGACCCCCACTATCTTTACAAGAACACACTACCCTCGTCACTGCTCACCATTCTCCTGCGTCTGCTGTTTAGAAATAAGTCAACCATTCTTTTACTTGTAGACCCTTGCGGTCCGAGTCTCGTGTCGGCGCCTTGAATGCTTGTTGTCGCTTCATTGCACGGAATCTCGTCAGTTCCCACTCGGGGACTCACATTCTCGCTCTTGATAGCGGTCGATTCCGTTACTGCAGTCCGTTTAGGAATCGCGAACGCATCTGATACCCCAAACTGTTTGTCAACGGCAGCAGCAATTCCAGGGCTCGACATACTTGTGGCGTCGCCTATTGGTTTCGTCTGCCTTCTAGGTAGTCTTGATGTTGCCTTGGAGGTTTCTCGAGGCGAATTACCCCCGAGAGCATTGAGGGATTGCATACGTGCTACAGTCTTCCGAGGAGTGTAACCAAGCGGCGTGGATTTAGATGAGTCTGTCGAAGTTCCGCCCGGATTAAGGCCGGATTTCCCGTTGGTCGAGGAATGCGCTGTAATTCGTAAGACATTCCTAGGCGGAATTGGAGGTGAGTATGGAGCTTCGTTTTCTTTGTCAGAAGACGAAGCCCCAAGCTTTGAGTTTGACACTAGTCGGGGAAGGTAGGTTGGTGGCTTGGAATTGCGCTCAGTGGATTGTGATGGAGCCCCAGGCCGGGTTGGCTGATACACTTCAAGCCCTTCCTCATTCTCTTCATCGATGATCTGAGCATCTTCACGGACATGGCGTGCCGAGGAAGAAATCGATGGGACGCCATCATGAACCTTGTTGTTTTCCGATCCAATAGGGGATCCCTCAAGTTTCGATACATTAGCCGATAACCAGGTCTTCCAGTCTACCGAACTTGTTGATGAAGCGATGCGCTCTCTGGGTGGCATAAATCGTACAGATGGCATCGAAGGGTTTCGTCGATATATAGCCGACTCAGTGAAGATGGTCGCCTCTCCAGGGGTGCTAGGCGTTTTCGTACGATCTTCCTTTATAGTCATGGTGTGGTTCGATGTGTTCCTCGGTTCTTCAGTGGCACAGGAGTATATGCTCTTAGCGTACTGCATCTTTTGGTCTACCTCGGACTCGCATGTGCTAGGGCATCGCAGGTGTAAGTTGGTGAGAGATTGCAACCAAGGGTTGAAGTCTGGAGATTTTGGTTGTGGTTCGTCCGCTGCCCTCATTGACCCTTGTAGAGCACGTCTGTATGGGCTCTTCGCTCGGAATAAGTGGGAAGTTGGGCTACCGAAGAACAGTGACTTGCGGGTCGATAGATTTCGTGCGGGCAAGTGTTTTCTTCCCGAGGATGTAACAGACAGAAACTGGCTGTCCCCGGACGCAACCATATGGTCTCCTTCCACCGAAGGACTTTTGGGGGCACCTGGCAGTATTCTTCTTTCTCGGGCCTCTTCTTTACCATCGTTAATCTTCCAGGTAGAGTCCACTCGGCTTTCTTTGGATCTGAAAGGAGTTATTGCCGTCTCAGTTGTTCTTACAGACTCCAGGTCTGAGTCATCGTCAGTAACGTGACGAATCGTCGGAGGAGTCTGCATCCGCTGGCTATCACAGTGACGGGAGCCTCTTGGAGGGACGAAACCTGTTTCTCCGATATCCTCCACTCTCGTAGTTTTGTGCTCTACACTGCTCTGAGATTGTTTTCGTTTTCCATTGACTCGTTTCATCAAGGCCGAGTATATTCTGTGGCCGTCAACAGTTGGCAGAGGTCGCGATTGTGGTGGAAGACTGCTGTTATCTGGCTGTATAGGACTGTTGATGGTTGGTGCCCTCCTTGACGAGATAATGTGAGTACCGTTTTCCTTGATGATAGACAGGCGTTGCCGCCCCCCCTTTTCTCTTAGGCTGTTTACAGTGGTAACAGTATTAGTGTCAGAATTGCTCCAGCTAGTCACGCGAGACCTCTCGTCAGAGGCCCTTCTTTCGCTTCCGAGGCTCTCAACACTCCCCTGGTGAGAACGGAGCTGTTGGGTAGATGGCACAGCATGAAGAGATGGCACGCCAGAAGTGACACGAGACAAAGCACATTCGTTCTCGGAAAGGTTGCCCTGGAATACGTCGCTGTCGTGCGCAGTGGGATTTTCGATATTGGTATTATGTGTTCTGAGGGCTTGTATCTGTTGCGGGGGAAAGCACAGGCCGTGTGGTTCTTCCTTCCCGAGGTTGAAGAGGTTCTTGAACCTGTGCTTCAAGTTGTGTGACGCCTTACGAGCTTTGTTACGCATGACACCGTCCTTTGGAACTCTTAGGCTTATTGACGTAGCCTCGCTACTTACATCTCTTAGGCTCTTTTTGAAAGGCTTATTACCTAGAGCTCTTGATCCAAAGTAGGCCGGCTCCTGACTAGTGGAAGATGTGTACTGATCACGCCGGCCTTTGAGGAAGCTCATGGACTTTGGCGACTTGAGACCTGCTGGTGGTTGGTTCTCGTTAGACTTTGCTTCTATGGACGCAGGAGACCGCGACCAGTCATGGTTTCCGGTGGAGGTGTAGTGCCCCCTTCGAAATCCTCCCGTTGTGCCAGAGTCGGATGTGGTAATCATGGACCTCGCTTTGCGGATTCGACGGTAGGATGATGGAACTGAAGCGATGTTATCCTCAGGGGTGTAATACTCCTCACTCGTAACGAGTGCATCAATGTAATCTCCAGCCGTACCCTTCGCTAAGGAATCCATTCCGGAGGCAGTTGGGTTGGTTTCGGATTGGGGCTCGACAGTGGCTTCAGTAACGTGGGAGCAACTACTACCTGAGTAGGCAATCGGGATATTCTCACTGGTATTTTGGTTCGATCTAGATGCTAATGATGGCTTAGGCTGACAGTAACGAACGCTTTGTTGACGTCGAAGTGGTGACCTATCATTCGCACACGTTTGAGGGCTATTGCGGTTGCTAGTCTCGATCCCACTGTTCCGCGAGGATGACCACTGAGAAGTGTCTGTTGATCCTCTATCGTTTGCCCTCGCGAAGGCTTGCATGGCTGCCGCTTGAGCATCACGCTCGGCCAGCTCGGGGAGGATATGCTCTATGCGGATGCTCTTCGCGGAACGGGTTGACTTTTGACGATTGAGACTGTTGGAGGATCTCGTACTGTTGCGACGCTGCATGGGTATTGTTGGAGCTCAAGTCGTCTACTCCAATAAGGGGGGGATTCAACGTTAAGACTCGATCTGGTGTGCATGCGCAAGGAAGACTACTTAACAGGCGATAAGGTATAACAAATGGACGAATAGCTGCCTCAGGTTGGAATCAGAAGTAAACCAAAGACCGTTCATGAATAATGCGGTAGATGCTGATGGTGATGATATAGTTCAATCCGGAGCAATACAATCCAGTAAGGGGGGGTTTGGGATACGTGAAGCTGTAATTTATGTCTGTCGAAGGTGCTCTTGAGTTGAAAGTGAATATTTTGAGAAGGGCAAGTTCCAACATCCTTGACAACAGCAGGTACTCCTCTCGTAACTGAGTACTTGCCTACTTTATCATTGCAGGTGTACGTTGCCTGGCTCCTTCCTTCCTACTCACAGAAGCGGACTCCGTTATTACCTACGCAGTACATAATGGAAAGGGCGAAGAGCCAGGTATGAGAACGTTCTGCAGCTGCACTCCTCGCGTTATAAACAGGGGCATAGGTAGATACCTACCTACTTACCTACATACCTTGCCCAGAAGGGGCATTGGCTTCAGACTGCCAGAGTAACCTGAAGTTCATCATCATGAATGGTACAAGGGTAAAAGGTATGCACACGGGATAAGCAGATACTCAGGTATCAGACAACTTCAGTGCTCAGTATTAATCACAATGACTGTACTCGCCCAAGGCAAGGCCGCCCGACTGCACATGTACAAAGGTACTGAGTATAATACGGTATAACGACGCAAGACAGAAACATATCACTGATCACGCTGGCTGATCATAGATTTGGGGCCGAACTAATGCCATTGATGCTAGTTGAGACAATTCTAGGAACTCGTTTACTAATGCAATTGAAACCCATGTCACGAGTACAGTAAGAAATCCCGGGCACCCATATACCAAAAGGACAAGTACAATTTCCGCTACCTTCCCAGCAGCAAGCATTAGCTATCATCCATCAGGAGGCCCTCCCCCACGTCGGCCTGACTCGGCTCAGAACAATCGGGTGTCGAGGTCATTTAATGCCGGAGCTCCTCGAAGAACTCCTTGAGTTCCTCGTCAATGACCTCGTGGATCTTCTGGGAGAGCTCCTCGGCCTTGTCAGAGGCAGAGGAGAAACCCTTCACAACCTTGCCGGAGACAACGTTGAAGTCAGCAGCGATAGCCTTCTCGAGCTCGTCGATGGTGACCGAGTTGTCAGGAGTTCGCTCAGCAGTGTAACCACCTTCCGCGATGATCTGAGAGTAGTTGGACTTGCCACCACCGTTGAAGGCGAGC
Organism: Diatrype stigma; assembly: GCA_022225965.2. Lineage (NCBI taxonomy): Eukaryota > Fungi > Ascomycota > Sordariomycetes > Xylariales > Diatrypaceae > Diatrype > Diatrype stigma. The sequence continues at coordinate 107,509 of JAKJXP020000082.1, forward strand.
AGGTTGGGGGTGTCCTTGGGGATGTCGGAGAGGGTGTTCTCAGTGGCGATGCTGACCAGGTTCTTCTTCAGCTTCTCGGGGGTGATATCAGCCATTCCGTACTCGGAATCCTTGCTGGGCTGGAGAGAGAGGAAGTAGGACAGAAGACCAGCCAGATGAGGAGAGGCCATGGAAGTTCCGGAGATGGTGTTGATAGCCGTCTTGCTTCCAATCCAGGTCGACTGGATGCTAAGACCCGGGCCGAAGATGTCGACACACTTGCCCCAGTTGGAGAAGTAGGCACGGCTGTCATCGAGAGCAGAGGCTCCAACCGTGACGGCCTTGGTGGCAGCAGCAGGGGAGTAGTTGCAAGCATCAGCATTGTCGTTACCGGCAGCCACGGCGAAGTGGAGACCAGCCTCGACAGCAGCGTTCACAGCCTGGTCAAGAGATGGGGACTTGCCGCCACCCAGCGACATGTTGGCAGCAGAGCCCTTGAAGCCCTTGCGCTTGCCCTTCTTGGCAAGGTCAACCTGCTTCAAGTGAGCCTCAGCAGCCCACTCGACACCCTTCATCACGTCAGACATGGTACCGGAGCCGTTGGATCGCAGCACCTTGACCGCGTAAATGTTGGCCTTCTTGGCAACGCCGTACTTCTTGCCACCGACAGTGCCGGAGCAGTGAGTACCGTGGCCATTGCCATCAGCATCCTCATCACCAGTGGGGATGGTCTTGCCCCATTTAGCACGACCCTCGAAGTCGACGTGCTCGATGTTGGTGCCGGTGTCAATAATATAGGCATCGACACCCTCACCGCCGTCAGCGGCATACAAATACTTGTTGTAGGTACCGAATGACAGCGTGTCACGGTGGGACACACGGGCCAGACCCCAGGGAGCATTAGTCTCCAACTCGGGGTCTGAGGACATGGTGTGGACGATCGAGTCGCGCTCAATGTATTCGACCTGTGGGAACTCGCAGTTAGTCATACTGTTTCACAGCCGCATTGCGTAATCAAGAACAAGAGCAACATACATCAGGGTGTCTTCGGAGCTCCTCGATGATAGTGTCATCGAAATGGCCGGAGTAGCCGAGGAACTCGCCGCCAATCTTGTAAGTGTGGGCAAGGCCACGGAAGACATCGTCTACAGTGGGGAACTGGCCACGCTTCCGGAGCTCGATCCGCTCCTGCTCACGGCTGCTATGGATCTGCTGGACCCAAGAGTGGTGGTCCGCAGCGGTAGAGTCTGTCACATGCTTCTTGAACTTGACAATGTAAGAGTTGGGGATCTCGTCGGCACCCGTTGATGAAATGACAGGGGCAGCTCCATCATGGATGGTCTCGTAGCTGAAAGACGGCGCTGCCGCGGCAGTGCACGCCAGGGAGAGGAGCACAGCGAAGGCCCTCATGGTGGATGATAGATGGATGTTGGTGTATTCTTTGGTTGATGATGATGGGAATGCAGAAACCGGCTGATCAGTCTACCCGAGACTCAACAACGACCCGCGAGCGCAAACAAGGAATAACGAAACTCGAGAAATCAACTTAATGACTCCTCAAGAGTTTTTGGTAACGGCAAACAGGATGGGGATGATGGATTAATGGATGATGAGGATGGGGATGGGGAGTTGGAGGATTGATGAAGGAGAAGGGAGAGTTTAAGAAGGGGAGGAAGGCAGAGCTCGGGGAGCTGTATGCTAATGACGAGGGAACTAACGCTGACTGCGCTGATAAGGGTGGCCACGCACAGCTCAGCGAGCGGACGGCTGCCTTCCTGCCCTCCAAGCACCTCCCAGGACCAAAGGGTTGGCGTGTGACGCATTTGTTCCGGGGTTGGAGGCGCAGGGCGACCAAGATAAGCCCAAGACGGCCTAGCGGGGTGGATATCCATCGCGTTCAGTGGGTGTGTCCAGGTGTCGCGAGACGTCCTCCTGATTGTACAATGCAACGAACTAGGTACGGGGTACTAACTACGTCTGTTAGGTACAGAGTATCTTGCTCTTAATCTTGCTCTTATGTAGCTCATCCATGAGGTCAGGTGCTCAGGAACTTCGTCAGCAAGGTGCAATCAACCCAAGACGGACTAAACTATCTTCGTAGTCCTACGTATCCTGCCTGTATGGCAGGTATGCTTTACCCAATACATGAGGGCGGCGCTTGTCCAGTCTCACATGCACGTTGTATGGCATTCCATCAAGAGCTCGAATGCGTCGGAAAGCTCAGAAGGCTTTTGGTACAATCGGCATTAGCAGCCCACTCCAGGTAGGCAGGTAGGGTTTGGTAGTTTCCGGGGCAATCAACGTACCTTCATGCTAACAGGGTACATACATACATACATGTACCTACATACATGGTAGAAATCTACTAAGCGATAAGAGATGGACGGCCCCATGCTCCACACCTTAAGTAGGTACCATTATGTAAATGCATACCTACATACATTACTTCGTACATTGGCTCAGAATCCCAGGCCTATCAATCGTAGCTCAAGGCTGCCTGCCGTTGCCGTGGATGGTGGAAGGTGGATGGATGGCGGATGGTGGATGCTGCAACACACATATGCATCAGCATCTTCACCCGAGACGCCTTAGACCCTGGAATCCATCGCAGATCCCCTTCTAAGGTAGGTACCTAGTACCATCCGCCTTCCCCTAGGACGCGACTGTGCATTTCCATCTAGCTGTCATGGAGATTGACTTTAGCCACATTGCCACCGGTATGTTTATCTCTCCATACGTATCTCTATCTACATACACGATACTCGGGCTCTTGTCTCCTTCCTATACTTAATTACAATAAACATGTGTTTGTTGAGATTGCGAAGCCAGTCCACCAACTGCCCCGTGCGAATGACCTGATTTCCTTGTCGACAAACGCAATGACAGGGCAGAAGTGCAGATCTACGAAACATGTACGAAGGGTGGTGTATGTACAAACCTTGGAAGCCTATGACCAGTCGCTCCCGAGGTACGACTAGAAGTACATACAGCGGTACAGCAGGTACAGCTGCTAGATCCCCTGTTCCCCCAGGAGCTTTCCCCGGTCGCTTTGTCCCGTAGTTACCGGACCTGACAAGTGCCAATCGATTCAGCGGTCCCCAGGCAGGCTAGGGGGAGCTAGCCGACTCAGGAGGACCCTTATCCATCCAATCAAGCCCGCCAGGGCTGTAGCGGTCATGCAATCCGATTTCGGGCTTCATCATCTGCACCGGCAGCCATATCATCTGTTGAGGCGGTAGGCTTGGTAGGTTACCTTGATCTGCATCACGTGTCTCGACGGATGTATGTATGTCTCATATAATAATGCAAAAGCGGTCTCCAAACCTATCGCCTCCCTGCTGTCTTATCCGATATTGATGGAATTACGATGCTTTCCGGGTCGTATAAAAGAGCCTTGACACTCTAGTCTAAGTACATAGCTGCTGGCACTGCGTTCATTTTAGAGGTTCACTACAGCTTGGGGTATTGGTATAGTTTCGCCCAGGTAGGCTTGGCATTAGTTAGTGTTTCGCCCTATCTGAAGCTCTAAGCTACCCGCTATGTAAGGCTGAAGCTTGATGAAGAAACACATGTCTAGGTACCTAGGTAAGCCAGTCGTGACGGTGCAGGCTGAAAGCGCGTTCATAAGAAGCAGCCATGCATATCCACATATGGCATACGAAGTATATACCTAGGTATGTACATAGGGTGCTGCAAGCATGGACCAGCTATATACACTACGCTCTGCATACCTCTCAATCGGCGGTGACTATAGTTAGCCCCTTCTTACGTACTACGCCAGTAAGAACGACCGACCTCATGACGAAGTTAGTGGACATATTGACTGGTTGGGTTGCTGTCAGGGGCAAATGTATATTAGATGTATAGGAGGGACTATAGGGGTCCACTTGCACCCCCTTACCAAGGTAGATACTAGTAGAATATTCTACGGCTATAAAAGCACCGTTGCCTCCCCCTTATCCTGTTCCGTCCTTCACCGTACCTAGCAGCTGTCCTGTCACTCCAGGTACCAAAGCACATGGGCACATGGCATAGCTTTCAAGCCTCGTCTTCTCGAGTCAATGATGCATTAGTTAGGTAATGGCAAGAAGGAAATGTTCGGTAGAGATAAAGGCGAACCCCTAAGTTTTAGTCTAGGTGTTGTAGTTAAACCGGCGAACACGCGTCCTTCTGTATAACCTTTCAATTAGTCTAATACTACCAGGACTACCTAGGCAAATGCTACAATGTCTTTCACACAGGGCTTCATGGTGTATAATCGGGAAATGCATTGTTGTCTCACACGCTCCAACCAAGCTGCTATTGAGGATGTAGCGTATTGACTCATCTACATAAAGTGGACTTAAACCCGTGACCTGGCATCAGGTTCAACAAGAGAAAGGAATGAGTCATACTCTAGTACAGTGAGAGGCACAATAGAGAATATGATAGAGTGACATGGGATAGAGTTAGACAAGTGGCAGCTTACTAGCTGCTCTATATAAGGGGTTTTCCCCCTTTGATCTCCGTAAGAGTAGGATTTATTGTTTCTTGAGATACTTCGCGCACTGGCAATGATTACCTTCTGTAAAACTATCACACAACTTCTGCGTGGTCAAACCACTCACCACGGAGAACTGGCCATTTATCCAGTCGTCAGTTCCGGATACGTCCCAAAAGACTGAACTCCCGTAGATTATGATGGATATATTGTCAGGGGCTAATGTACGAGGGAGCCATAAGATCCATAGGATTCCACATATACACTAGTGAGGGGGCTTTCACGGCTATATAAGAGCCACTTCCTCCCCCTATAGCTTCCATAGGCTCGAGAATTATTCTGTTCCTTCCTTTCCCCCTACCCAGCAGCTGTCCCATCACTCCGAGCACAAAGCACCTGACATATATCTAACTTTGCTCCTAGGAGCTACCATAAATCCTGGGCTTATTCACATACCTTTTCAGAGTTCTTTCGCAGATAATAGTTATACGTGCGTGGATTAATTGAAATCGATGAAGCTGAGAAATACAGCTATAGAATATAAGCAAGCTATGTTTATGTGTCGCTTGACAACGGTATCAGTTATCTTAGGCGTGCTTTCAGTGGTGAAACTAAAGATCTAAATAGATAGAGCAGCGGCCATACCCGCACGTCATGACATGTGTTTGAAGGGTGGGCAGTACTTAGATTAAGTACTTGGGCGTGTGCCCCTAAATATCCATACGACATCAGACACCGCCAAAGAGACATAAGCTGACTACAGACTGAGACGCGAAGGAACAGATGGTCACTTTTGAATCTGGCATTATACATAGACTTGCGAAGAGTTCTTTTCGACGCAAGCAAGATCAGTTGGATAGCAAATTATACCATTAATCATGATAGCAGCTCAACAATAGTATTGGCTCTCATTAGAACTAGCAGGCGATCCCGCCGAAACGTAGGCAATAGTAGGTAGCTTAAAAGCATTCCCTTCTCCCCTTTCCCCCTTGCTGTGAGCGAGTCGTGCATGCGATGCGTGCCGTGCCGTCTTGTCTTTGTACTTGGTCTATTTTACAACGCATCTAGCTGGTGACCGCAAGAGAACAAATAACGACAGACACCAACAGACAACCGCCCCCTAACACATAACGTAACAGCAGCAGCCAAGGACAATAATAATAGTAGCAGTAGTAGTAATAGGCATGTGCTTAGGTTCGTTCCTCCGTGGAACATCATGAAGCCAGTAGAGGACAGGGAACACATGCCGCCTCGAAATGCAAAACGCCGTTGTTGCAAGACCACACCCGCAGCCGAGAACCTCAACTACTCCTTGACGAACCCCTATGCAAAGAAGACAACCACCAGGAAAGCAGATCATGACCGGAATCGGTATAGCGTGGGCTCGTTAAGGGGTTTTCCTGTCCCGCTATCCGAAGAAAAATCAAAGTACTCATAGACTTTGTGATACCGAGCTCAGCGCTAGGGAATATTAAGGTGAGCGTCCCGTAATGGAGGATGCTTCATTTATATGGACCTGAAGTATTCGCTGCCTTTCTCCGAAGCGCAGGTGAAGAGGTTGACATGGTAATCGTTGCGCGCCGCGCAGCTAAGGATCATGCGGTGAGGGTGAAAAGCGGTGGCGGAGATGGGGGCGCCGCGGTTCTGTTGCAGGAAGCTGGAATACGGCTCCATTCTAGACAGTTCTGTTCCGTCAAGGTTAAACACCTTAACAGTATGCGAAGAGGTTCCTCTGGGAGTTTTGTTAGTCAATGCATTAGGGGAAGGAATACCAGGAGAAGAAACTTACACAGAGAACACTGGCAAGTGCTCGTGGACGCTTGCTGTCCTAAGAGTATCGCTTGTCGCCTGTATTACCCGGAGCGGGCTGTCCATGCGGATATCCCACAACTTGACCTTTCCGTTTCGGCTGGCAGAGAGCAACTCACGCTGCCCTCCGCGCTGCATGTGCACATTTCGTATCCACTGCCTGTCTGTATCGTCCTTCCACTTCTTGACCATCGATTCTTGTGGCCGGAGGCGTGTATCGAACACCCTCACAGCACCATCACCGAAACCAGCAACAAAGAGATTGCCGGTCATTTGGTCGGAAGTCAGTGACGTGACGCAGGATCCTGATCGAGCCGGTATGTCCATGACGCACGTCTCATAAGCGGCTGCCCAGACGCGGATGACACGAACATCACCCGCGACCAGCACTCTGCCAGTGACCTGTTGCCAGTCAAATACCATTCCCGAGTTCACATTACTCGGAACCATGTGCGTCAAGGCTCTCCAGGAGGATGCCAGCTCCGTGGTTTTGTCAGAGTCGTAGCCTCGGTAGACACGAATGACACCATCCGACGAGCCCGTCATCAAAAAACCTGTGTCATCCTCGTTGATGAACTTCATATCGCTAATCTTCGACCCCTCGGGATTGCCATTGGAAAATCTGTTCTGGCGGGTTTGTTTCTTCCAGTCCCAGATGTAGACAGTATTGCCTTCGTCAGCGACGGCGAGATGATCCTCAAATTGGTGGAAGGTCATCTTGGCTGGCTGGGCACCGTTGTTCATGATGCATAGTTGATTGTTCCACTTATGATTTCCAGCATACTGCTTCTGGGGCTGCGTTTCACGGAGGATATTATCATTCCGTGATCTTCTCCAAAGGCGCTCGTTATATTCAGTACTTCCGGGTTCTTCAGCTTCACTGGGCTTCATCTGCGGTTCGCGGAAGTACTCGATCGACCAATCCAGGAAGGAACTGGCAAGCGGCAAGGTCGGCTCATCGTTGACCTTCCGCTCCTTGAAACTGCCTGAAATAGGCTCACTGGCTGTGTGGTAGGTAGCTTGCGGTCCTGACTGGTCATTCTGTTCCGGCGGCGCAGTTCGGTCAACGGTAGATCTAAGCTTTTGCGAGGGACTTCGCAGCACGCCGGGCGAAGATGGGGGGCGCGCTGGCTCATATGGCTTGTCTTCACCCCACATACTTGGGAACAGATAGCTAGCGGTCCGTTTCAACAGACCAGGAGACGGAAGAGGAGCAGTGGAATCAGAAGCTGAGACACCCATGATGCCATTGCGAACGGTGGAAGCTTGCTTTCTATGTCCCCGCGTCCGGCGTGCGCGCTTCTGTATGTCCTCCATCAGAGTTTGGGCCTGTGCTCCAACGGACGACGAAAGGAGGGCGTTGTGGACATAGTCCACAACTACGGTAGCATCACGCTGGACCTCTGGATGAGGGTCGACGGTTAATACCAATATATGCTTCCAACAGGCTGCGAACACCGTGTTGTGCGAAAGGCCATGAGCGGCCGGCTTGATGGTTCCATCAGGATTCCGATTGTCAGGTCGAGCATAGTGGAGGCCCATTCGATGATCGTAACCGTCGTCCTTAGGAGGATACGATGAATATTCCTTTTCCTCGATCAACTGTTCAAACGCGCTGACAATGAATTTGTTCTCGTAGCGCAGAACAAAATGAGATAAGAAGACAAGCAACTCTTTGCGGACAAGGGGACTCCCGTCATTGGCCATGTCAAGCAATGTCCAAGCGATAGACTCTTCGATCCGGGCTACTTCATCCGTTAAGTCCGGAATGCCTAGGAATGTAGTCATGGCGTGGACGACAGCAGCCCGTACCTCACAGCATTTGTCTTTGGTCAATGCCGACAATTTGACCGGCGCATTCTCTCTGATACCCTTCCACTTGGCTTCCGGTAAATCCTGCCACAATTGGCTAATGCAGAGACAGGCCCATTGGCGCAGCAGGAATTTCTTATCGTTTCGAAGATGGGCTAGACAGTACACCATGACGTCTGTCTGGTTACAGACCACCTGGCCGGGCTTATAGCCCTTACAAAGCATGGCGAGGATGAACGCGCACATTGCCTTATGCTCATCGCTATCCACAACTGGTAGGCCCTCAGATGGCTTGAGTATGGACAGAAAGTAATTGTATCCACTGTCTTTGATGAGGTCCGGCTGACATGAAATGTCAACAGCGAGAACCCTTGTCCATATGAAGACCATGACAGCTTTCAGCTCAGCAGCCGCGGACTGGAGCAACTTAAGCACATATGGGAAGATGCCGATACTTAAGGCAAGCTGAACAGCCCAAGGACCCAGGTCCAAGAACTTCCCTAGGAGTACCAGTGCGCGAACTCTGTGCTGTTGGCTCAACAAGACTTGGAGGACAACAGGCAACTGCTCCGGTGGCTTTTTGATATGAGCATCGCCTCTCATCAGATATATCTCAAAAGCAGTCAATTGCTCAGTGAAGAACGTCGAGCTTTGATATTCATACTCGATACCTTCACTCTCTTTCTTTTCCAGCATGGGCAGCTGGGCCAAAGCCAGGTCAACTGCAAGATCCCAGCTTTCCCAGAGCGGATGTTGGTGTGTGTCTGGCAACTCTGGATACGACTGGGGGTGACAGCCGTACACCATCATGATCCTCTGGGCCAATATGAAATTTCGAAAGAGCGCGGCGACCATTAAGTCCTGCCTAAAGAACTTGCGAAAGAGGTGTCGAGGGAGAGACGTCCACGCAATTGTGTCAGTGATGGCTGTGAAAATCCAATTAAGTTCTCCCAACGGCGTCCTTCTTTCCTGGAGCCGGCCTGGGAGTTTCTTGGCCCGTTCTGGCGAGATATTAGTGCGCAAGGGATTTTGCAAGACAAAAAACCAGAGTGCCATTTCCACCGGCGTGGTCAAGCACGCCGTAAAGAGATCAGCAGGGAGTAGGGGGTTCGTCGGGAGGTTCTCTTTGACGGCACATGCTGCCAAATGGAGATAAGAGCGGTATTTAATCTTCTCGTAATTCGGGTCGGCCGCAGCATTCGCTTCCTCCTCCTCTTCATGCTTCTCTACGAAGCGGTGGTAGTTGTTCAGGATGTTTCCAGCCTCAGAACAGTCCCAGACAAATATGGTAGGAGCTTGGAGCCAATGTTGAAGGTCGTAGAGGGAGATGGGAATGTATTGGGTGTAATTTTTATTGAACACCCAAATCTCCCCCGATGCTGTAGGCTTGGGCACTCCGTGGCCATTGTAGTGTAGGAGAACTCGCTCGTCTTTTGCGTTTCTACGGAGTGATACACAGAACTTCTTGGTCTCCTCGACGGACGGGTCCAGGTACTGTTTATATCTCGTTCTAACAGATATGTTCTCATACTGTTGCTGAAGGTTTTTCCCGATGGTCTCCAGTGCTTTTGTTGCTGGCGGCACGAATGGGTCGGTCCAGGCTTCAAGCTTAGCTCCTGGATTCGTCTTGAGCTGGTCCGGTGGCTCAACGCCGATATTCAGACAGACGGCCAAAGCAGCAGAGACGGTCTTCAAGCGGTCTCTCATGCGCCAATCTTCAATTTCGTAGTTGGGTAACTTGGGCTGGCCTGTTGTTTCATGACGTCGGTCGGTGAAGTACATATACCAGTTCTGCTCAAGATATTAGTCAGACATACATCAGGGACGGAACGCATTTCGGGGTGAAGCCTCATCATCCTAATAGCACTTATTACAGGTGAGGGGGGGGGACAGGTGTGCGGATCAGGAGCCTTCTCCAAGTGGTGCAGGCTGTGATGATGACGGCAACGTGTAACAAGAGACAAGAAACTGAACAGGCGATGACAGGGTATAAAACGTACGATGGCTAATTGGGACACAAAATCGGACTGGTAGTGGTCCTCAAAGCCGTGGCGTGCGCCCCATTCGTGTATCTCTTCATCCGGGCTAGCCACGGGCTCCTCCTGGCGCATTATATGTTCGCTCTTGGACCGCAGCAAGGGCGGCTTTTGAGGCCGTCGCGCACGGTCTTGACCAGGCCCGTCCTGAGACGTGACGACAGAAAGAGTGTTCTTGTTCTTGTATCCAGGGGCGCTTGATGGGCGACGATCAGCATCGGTTTGCTCGTCTTCGTTAGGCGTCTGTGAGGAAACCCGAGTATGCGACCGCAACTGCGCATTTCCATTGGTGAGCCCAGTTGAATGTGAAGTTGCCGACGGAGGTCCACGTTGAATTTGCGGGCGAGGCTGGCCATTTATGACTGGGCCATAGGTCCCGTTGGACACCACACGAGGGGGCATGGTAGCAGAAGAAGACGAGCCATTAGTTCCCGCCAAGGAATTTGAAGTGCGACGCGATGGATGTGACGATGTCGGTGCAGCAGTGGTAACGACAGCGGAGGCGGCAGGTGGCATCTGCTGGTTCGGGTTCGGGTTGTGGTTTCGGTCGTGATTGGGGTTGGAGTACTGGGCAGCAACATACGCATCATATTGCTGCTGCTGCTGCTGTTGCGGCGGCACCGGCGCCTGATTCTGGTGCTGTTGATGAGCTGCAACGGCAGTCATCTTGAAGGATCATGAACACAACGGGAAAATTAGCTTGAGGACCCCATATCGGAAAACTGCTGAAGGTCTATGTGCCGATTATGATCATGGATTGTATCATGTAATACCGATCAGCCGGGACGGTCTAACAGCAATCAATCGAAGACTACCTAGGTATGTAGAAGGGCAATGATGGGCTGGCCACTCAATGTGAACGATGGTGAGCTGGCTGGCTGCTGATGTATTGTGCATTAAGACATTACACAGGCAGGTATAGGATGTACTGCGTGGGCTGGGCTACGTCGACAGACAGAGTCTGTGGTGTATGGGTAGTCCAGCGTCGATGAGGCAAAGGCTCCCAGGTTGCAGGTAGGTATGTGGTATGTGACGCGATGCGCTTACCATTAGTTAAGCTATGTATGTACAATACATATAGTCTCAACAACGGGTGTACCCTGTGTCGGCTCTGTAAGCGCGTGCTGCGTTGCCGTACCGAATTTGTAAGTAACCGTGGGGGACCTTTGATAGAGGCTTTGCAGAAGGATATCGGGTTTATGGATGTCTACTTGGGCAAAGGTACCTCGGCAGACTCTGAATTACCACACGATTGATTGGACCCTCCAACATTCAGAATGTGTTTCTGATTGGCTCAGCTCCATTTCAATACTAAATACTACATACATACAGCCTAATGCTACAGTAGGTACCTCTTACCTGTATCTACGCGTATATACAGACCATACTACATGAAGGTAGGACCAACATTAGCAACCAAACAGGCAGCCAGTACGCATGGTTGATAAATGGTATTTCCAGTGTTTTCCAATATCATCCGGCATCTGCTATTTTCTTGCTATTGCCCATATAATTTGACTGGACTACTAGAGAACATGACAATGTCTAGTCAAGCATGACATAAGAAGCACTATGATAACTGCATACGGACAAACCTAGGTATACTGTATAACCTGGAAAGTTTGCTACATCGTTTGGCGTTAAAAGCTTGCCATTGCTGAGACCTGAGGTAGAAAGGACTGATCAGTGAATTTGTCATGCGGTCAGCAAGCGTGTATAATCTATATGCAGAAACCAATCGTAGGCCTGATCATGGACGATAAGAGCTGGCCATTCTCACGTTTGCATATACCGCCCGCACCAGTGTGATCTTGCTTCTTTCAAAGCCAACAATAGTTAGGCAACGCTGTCAGTCGATGCAAGTCATGCAAGTCGGTGTGAGATTGAAAGTGCTGCCAAAAGCCTACCTACCTCTATGTAACCCCACCATACCACCATGCCACCACGCCGTCATGCCGCCAGACCTAACCTCAGGCTACTGAAATTGGTGATGGTTTCCTTGGGATATGAACTGGCTAATAGTACAAGTATCTGCAGATGTGATGTTCTAAATAAAGATGTCAATATGGAGATGGAGTGAAGGTGCTGCCAGCTACAAGGTACAAATAGAGATCTAACCTGGAAAGGAGCGGCTTTGAATTGGCACACGTGCCCGGTTAATTCTGGGGATCTGGACCCAGTGGGTTTGAGTGTTTCAGAGTTGCCCTTTGGGAATCGTCTTCTCGGGGGAAACACAAGAATTCGGCCAAGTCAGGGGCATAGACGGACCAACGGGCATGGCGTCTTGTCGGGCAGATTAGCACACGCCCTGCCTTATCGAGATGCTGGATGCTCTGTATGTACCAACACACGATTTCCGACAAATCGATGGCGATATCGATACCGCGATACGGGTAAAGAAGGCAGGGCAAGATGATGAACAATGGGTGGCTCTGAAAGCATGAAAGCATGCAACACCTTGGAAATCTTAGAGTTTGCTTAACATCGTGGTGTTGGTCATAGGTGGTTTGGACAACACAATCTGGTTGCCTCTGTTTTACAACGGCAAGTGATATGTGGAAGCTTTTGCAGGAGTTTCATTGTAAAGCATATCAACGCGAATACTGAAATCTGCGGGTTGCAGTTAAACTTAATATATAATATAGTTTTCCTTCTAGATCCCTTCCATGCTTTCCCAGGGTCGTCACAAGAGGCCGTGTCCTGCAACCTATCATGTACCTACATAGCATAGCCGTTTAGATGCAAGCCCCTTAGGCCTCACTGACATACTGAGTGTATTGCTACCTTTGAACTATACGGTAGGATAGCGATGCAAACCAGGATGTAGAGAAATGTAGGTATAATTTATACTCGACAAGACGCACATCACGTAGGCGTATCGTATCGTCTTACCTATTTATAGCCTATAATTACGTATTGTGTCGCATAGCTTTTGATAGATTTATTGGCCCCAGAAGCCTTGGTTGGAACCGTGGAATGAAAATTGCTTGCTTCGTTGACGTTTGTTTCAATCTTAGCTCTTGCGCTTGCACTGTTCTGTGCATGGAACAACGAATGAGCCGTTCTATCACCCAGGCCTTCAAGCATCTATACACATACATACATAGTATATGCAGTATAGGCACTATTATATGCGCAGTGGTGGCGGCGTAGCTCCTTTGCTAGTCCAAGATCGGTCCGCCTTAATTTGGATCCGCTCAGGGGAGAGTCGACGAGGTTAGTGCTAGCGAAGCCAAATCCAATCGGAGAATCTCAATGAAGAAGTGTCCAGTTAGACAGTATCGTACCTACATAAGCTACATGTACTTGTGCAAATGAGCAGGGTCAATGTTTGGGCTAGGGGCGCGTAACTTCAGGATCTACTCAACCATATGACAGACTCAAGGTGAGTGAGAGCGTAACACGGTCGATAGCACAAGAGGGGATCAGGTAGAGAATGACGCTCAAGAAGGCTTGGAAGAGAAGCTTGAGAAGATACGAGGGCCTTGGGACGCTGCGGATATGTGATATTTGTACCTAGGTAGGTATATCAAGTAGGTTTAGTTAGTAGGTAGATATGATGATACAATGATGGATGGTGGTGCATGATGACCTTGCCCTCGATGAATGGAGACATGAATGGGTGTCGGTAGTTATTTGCATTATACCACCTACTGTAGGCTGTACGGTAGTACATACCTACATACAGTACATACAGACCTACCTACCTACATGTATGTATTCAGCGTCCATCACAACCTGCCGGGGGTTGGGCTGGGAAAGTAGTACTTGCACCCTGTAAACGTTACTAGCTATAGGTCCCTAGTAGTCGGGGATCCTGGAAAATTTTGGTAGGTGTCTGGCTATCTGGATAATGTATTGATCCCCAACCTCATCACCCTGCAACCATCCATTCACATTTCACATTTCACATTTCACATTTCACCATCCCATCCCATCCCATCCCCGAGGTTGGTGTCGTTCCTTTGACCTTTTTCTTCTATTCTGGCTTTATTGTGGCTGGGTTCAACGTCAACCCGAGCTGTGCTGGTAATACACAACAGCCTACAGCCTACAGCATACAGCATACAGCAAGCATACTTCGTACGGCATACGGCATACGGCAGATTGCAGTCGTGTCGTTACTGCATTAGGTACTTGCTGCACACGCCTGCACGCCTGGAAGTAGGTAATCTCTACCTACCTACATAGGCTTACCTTAGCAGAATTAATCGTGGGCTGTAATACTCTTATTATACTTTTTATTTTACCTTTACCTTTTTCTCTCGTATCTGGCATTCATCCCCGTCCCGATACAGCAGCGACCTGTAACTTCGGCGGACCAACCGTTGCAACGACCAACTCGATATCGAGATCGAGCATTTCGCATTTCGAGGTCCAAGCCAATTCTCCAATTAGCACTACGCCCTACGCCCTACCCCCTAAGTCCTGTCTCGACCAAACACAACGAAAGAGAAAGAGAGAACCAATAGCCGTTTCAATTGTCAAATCCAACACTCTTCCGTTCGTCTGCTCGCCCTTCTCGCCCTCCTGAAACTCGTCCACGTGTAACTCGTCTGCGCCCCGGGGCGAATGCTAAAGTGGTATCTCTTGGTGTAATTGCGACAAGGCCCTTCGGCTTGGTTCATCGCGCCTTCAGATTGGTCCGATTGACAAGGCCCTGCGAGATCTTGCGAACTCGAGATTCTGCGCAAACACAGCCATCTACCATACCGAGTTGTCGAGAGAACCAGATCACCGCGAGTTTAGAATATACTAAAACAACCTTGTATTCATGTTGCCGACCCCAATCTTCTCTCCAATCGGCCCATACATCCGTTGCGAACCTGCAATCAAGCCTTCCCTGTTGTTGGCTGTCTAGCCCTGTTGCCGGTCCTCTCCCCTACCGTCGCACACACATTGTGGCGAAATCTATCCGTAACCCTCCCCTAATTACCTCGAGGAAGAGAACACCGGCTCGTTTGCACATTGTCGACATCCTGCCAGGGAAGCCTGGCTTGAGTTCGCCATGGCGTTCCTATTCAAATCGAAGAACAGGGACAAGCACGGACAGCAGCAGCCTCGAGATGGCCCTCCCCCCGGCCCTGCTGGCCGCGTCGTCAGAGATGAGAAGAATTCGGGCACGCGCTCTACCCCGACGGGAAGTGTAAACTCCTTCGA
This sequence comes from Diatrype stigma, assembly GCA_022225965.2. Lineage (NCBI taxonomy): Eukaryota > Fungi > Ascomycota > Sordariomycetes > Xylariales > Diatrypaceae > Diatrype > Diatrype stigma. The sequence continues at coordinate 122,785 of JAKJXP020000082.1, forward strand.
TGAAGTTGCCGGTACTCCAAGCCCAGATGTAAAAGAATATAATGCACGCCGCGCACAACAGCAGGAACCGTCGCAGGCAGCACAGCAGCAATACCAACAATCGCCGCCGCCATCCCAACCGACAAGTGACCTACCCGTGAGTTCTGTTCAGGAGCTTTTCGCGCCTCCTATAGTTTCGAGTTTTATCAGATGGAATAATCTATTAACCCTTGTCAAAGCTCCGTAACCCGCAACCTCCAAACCCCAACGCCTCGCTATACCCGTGGTCGCAACGGAGATTAGCATTGTCCTCGGCTATCCCGAGTCCCTTCCCGAGATATGGAGCCGCCGTCAATGCCGTGTCGTCCAAAGAGGGCGACATCTATGTCATGGGCGGCTTGATCAATAGCTCAACTGTGAAGGGTGACTTATGGCTGATTGAAGCTGGAGGTAATATGACATGTTATCCGCTAGCCACGACTGCTGAGGGACCCGGGCCGCGTGTCGGGCATGCCTCGCTTCTCGTGGGAAATGCATTTATCGTCTATGGCGGCGATACAAAGATCGACGAGACGGATGTTCTTGACGAGACACTTTACTTGCTCAACACCTGTAAGATGACCGTATTCCCACTGGCTTGGCTAGTAGCCGTGATAACTAACATGACCTCGTAGCCACAAGACAATGGTCAAGGGCTCTGCCAGCCGGGCCTCGACCATCCGGTCGCTATGGCCATTCCCTGAATATCATTGGGTCTAAAATATACATCTTTGGCGGTCAAGTAGAGGGTTATTTCATGAATGATCTCGTCACATTCGATCTGAACCAGCTGCAAATGCCCAACAACAAGTGGGAGGTTCTCATCGAGAATAGTGATAGTGGCAACGACCCGCAGGCCAAAATCCCCCCGGCTAGAACCAACCACTCCGTTGTCACTTACAACGACAAGTTGTATCTGTAAGTGCACATTTCCCCATTGAATGTTTTGCTGCACATGCTCATTACCTGCTAGGTTCGGAGGCACAAATGGTTTCCAGTGGTTCAACGATGTGTGGTGCTATGACCCGGCCGTGAACATGTGGGAGCAGTTGGACTGCATTGGCTACATACCGGTTCCCAGAGAAGGGCATGCCGCCTCGTTAGTTGATGACGTTATGTACATCTTTGGCGGCCGCACAGAAGAAGGTGTGGATTTGGGGGATTTAGCTGCCTTTCGTATTTCTTCGCGGCGTTGGTATACGTTCCAGAATATGGGCCCTTCGCCTTCCCCCCGGTCAGGCCACAGCATGACAGCTGTTGGCAAGTCGATTGTCGTCGTTGGAGGAGAGCCTAGCTCAGCAACGAATCAGGTTAATGATCTCTCGATCGTCTACGTTCTCGATACGACTAAAATTCGATACCCGAACGATGCTCAGATTCAGTCAGGTAACCAGAAGGGTCGGCGACCGAGTAACGACACGCCAACCGGCAATCGGCCTCCTTCGTCACGCGATGGCTCACTTCCTCCGGACCAGAGGAGAATGGTGGGGGGAGCCCAGGGCAGCCCGACTAATAGCTCTGCTAAGGGACAAGCTGGAGTCGACAACCATGCGCACCCTCCAGTCAGCAATGGAATTTCGAAGTTACCCAGAGCTGCAGGAACCTCAACCCCGTCAGGACCTCCGCCGCCGGGACAAGCTCCCAAGCCGGGCGTCAGCGCAAACCCCAATGCGCGCGCTAGAAATGCGTCGATCGAACGGATTGAACGAGACGCCGCCAGATCCCGCTCGCCGAGTCTCAACGGTATGACCCAGTCACCTACGCCGCGCGACCCAGCTAAAGAAGGCATCCCCGCTACTAATGGACGACGCACACCAAACCAGCAAGGACAACGTGCTGCCCCGAAAATGGAGGAAGAAAATGTCGAGATGTCCAAGCCCCGACACTCGCGTCCTAGCCGAGGCCAGGGTTCGGTTGATAGTAGCACGGAGCCTGTTCTCAGGAATGCGGCGGTGCCTCGGCCATCATCCCCACCACCGCCTACCCGACAGGCAAGCAATCCCTTGTCTCGGAGAGGATCTAACAGGAACTCGCAAACAGTCACTCTACTAAAGGAGCTGGATTCTGCCCGGAACCGAAATGCATGGTATGCGTCAGAGCTCGAGCTTGCTCGGAAAGCCGGCTATGTCTCGAACGCCTCGCTCGGTCCTGCCCTGGATAGCCGGAATGCAGAGACTTTTGACGATGATGACAAGCCGCTCATCGAGGCGCTCTTGGCAATGAAGCAAGAGCTGGCCAATGTTCAGAGTTCGGTCGACAAGCAAGCGATATTAGCCGCTAAGCAAATAGCAGAGGCCGAAAGGCAACGCGATGCCGCGGTTCGAGAAGCTGCCTACGCCAAAGCCAAGATGGCAGGTCAGACAGGAAGTGCTGCTAGCACTCCACAGCTAGATAACGAAGGTGACATGGCTAGTGGTGATCGGGCAGCCGACCTGAGCCGCAAACTTGCATCAGCTCTTACCCTTCAAAAAGATCTTCAGACTCATCTGACACGCCTGAACTCGGAGCTTGAATCGGAGAGGCGTGCGCGACAACTAGCTGACGAGACTTCAAATGCTGCACAGAAGAGATCGGCCGACTTGGAAGGTTACAAGCAACAAGCATCCTTGGAACTTGAGAGATTGAGGGCTGAACTGCATGTGATACAGCGTGAAGCACGCGAGCACTCCATCGCCAGTGCCGAAGCCCAGGCTAGCTTGCAGCTCTTACGCGTTGAACAGAACGATTTAGAGCATAAGCTGAAGGAGGCCACCGGGGGTCACGAAGAGCATGAGCAGTCCTTGATTTCATTGAGGGACGCTGTTAGTGCATCAGCAGACTTGAGAAACCACATTGAAAAGAAGTTGAATGAAGAACGCGCCCGACGGGAAGAGGCCGAATCGAATCTCAGCCATGCTAAGAGTGAGCTTGAGGCTCGCAATGCGGAAATCGTCACCTTAAAGGAGCGCTTGCAGGATGCTGAAGAACTTGCCGAACGTCATGCGGCTGAAGCACAAAGTCACCGCCTGGCCATACTCTCTGGTTTGGAGAATATCGCCAAGGATGAGACGGGTCCGAACAGAGCCGATGCAGAACGGATTGCTACACTTCAGGAACAACTCAACAGCGCCAACGCTCTGGTCCGGAAGTACCAACAGGAGGCCGATGCTGCGGCCGACAAGTTGCGGAGTGCGGAAGAACGTATCGCGGGCTTAGAAGCCTACCAGGAGCAATCTAGCAGGGAAGGTGTTACTATCCGACGACAATTACAATCTGCCCTGCGAGATGTGCAATCCCTCCAAGCGCTGAGCTCAGATTTGAAGCACCAACTCGCCAGCCAGCAGCTCGAGACGAATGCGGTAACAGTGCAGCACAACACGCTGAAGGACATTTTGAGCGAGAGGGGCATCAGTCCGACTAGCCTCGCCCGTGTACGCGAATTAGGTTCCAGGAATGATTCGCCTAACCCATCTCAGACCAGAGACCTCGAGCGCCAGCTTGCTCAAGCAGTTGCTGCTCACGAGGAGACAAAGCAAGTGTTTGCAATCCAGGCTCAAGAGTCTGAGTCTGCCTTCCGTGACAAAATATCCCAGCTGGAGAGTGACTATCAGTCAGCTGTTCACTATGTGAAGGGCACAGAGAAGATGCTCAAAAAGCTGAAGGAGGAACTCTCCAAGTACAAGTCGGATAATGCTCGCCTCAAAAACGAGAACCTCGAACTGGAAGAGCGCATACAAGACAACGAAAATGGGGGCGGGAGCAATACGGCTGCTGCAGAATGGCATAGCGAGCGCGAGGCGCTGTTGCGAAGAATCGAAGGTCTTGAGGAGCAAGTTCAAACATCGTCAGCAGAACTCAAACGCCAGCTGGAAGAGGTGCGGAGGGAGCTTGATGTCACTAGGCAAGAGCGGGACAGCGCGACCCAGTCGAGTAGCGACTCGATCCAGCGTCTCACCGCGCGGGAGAAGGAGCTCGAAGAGATGCAGCAGGAGAACTCACTACTTGAGAAACGGGCCCAGGACGCCGAACAGAAAGTGGGCCTTCTGCTTGATCAGGTCGAAAACTCAGTCGATAACTATCGCCGACAAAGCCGTATCAGCTCAGACCACGTCAACATTGCCGTGCCAACTACAATGAATGGCACTGGGCATAACCGACAAGAAAGCTCAGATGCCGGAAGCTTGTACGGTGGTCTTGGTGGTGCCGGTGGCCTTAGCGGTGCCGGCGGTGCGAGGAACAGTGCCGCTCTCGACAGCCTGGCCAATGAACTTGATATGTTGCGTTCGCATTGGGAAGCGACCAACAAAAATTACCGGCTCTCGACCAATTTCGACTTTGAGAATGCCCCATCTAGGAGGGAAGACGACGGGGTTGGATTAGGTCTCAGCGCGAGCCTTGCTGACTGGCGGAAGCGACTTGACACCGACGACCAGGAGCCGGAGGGTGGTGATAAGCTTCGGGAGCCTAAGGGCAACGCCGGTCCATGAATAACCGAGTGATGAAGTCCACGTTCAACTGATCTTTACAGCTGCAACTTGGCACGAAACCGTGATACCCCTTTGTACATTTCCGCATTGTACTACCACAGGTGGGGAGTATTGTGTTATATCACATTTGATTACCTAACTTGTGTTTTTCTGTTGTTATTTGCGTGCCATTCCGATTCGTGGCTTACCCATTCTACTCATCGCAAGACGATCCGTACACATATTCTCCATCGGGGAGCAGAATTTCGGTTGGGGTTTATTTTACATCAATTCTACGATGATGATTTTGTTTTCGATTCCAGTTGTCTAAGATCACCACGAGACAGCTGATTTGTTCATCCACGCGTAATTCCTTCTGCATCTTGTTTGTCTCGCAGAATTCCTTGATTTCTGTTCCCTTGTTGGCGGAGACGACACTCCCGAGGCAGGGAAAGGCCGCATGACTAAGGAGTTTTGAACAAGCTTGGCGGCCACGGACGCCGACACACGACTTAGCTGTCGTCTTTTACCATAACGGGGGCGGTGTTCAACATGTTTCTGTATTTGTGGTGCGAGAAGGAAGGGGTATCAGTTAGCTGAATAGCAGCTAGCTAGCCCAACCGGATGGGAGAAAAGATGTCCGGGCGTGTTCTTGTCTAGTGGTTCGGAAAACGAAAGAGACAAGTACAGAGAGACCCGCGGGAGGGGGCTCCTTTACTGTAAAAGTTAATGTGCAATATACGTGGCCTTGTTCATGTTCCGAGGCGATACCATTGAATTCTTTCGAGAAAAGAAAACCATTAGCCGTGGATCGACGTGGTTAACTACGTGTCTTATAATTGTTACGTACATACATAATCTAGTGCTAGTTCATGTTAGACTAACTTGAAGGTATACACTAAGCGGATGAAGATGGTAGTCGTGGCAAGTGACTAGGATGGTGTGAGTGCAAACCGGCGTACGTAAATCGGGCTGTCAGATCGTATCTCCTCTCATCGTTGAAAAGGGCGGCTCGCTAACGCCAAGAAAGGGACGACAGGGATCGAAATGAATAGACATCGAAATCATACCAAGGCAGTAAGTGGAGCTTACCCCTTTTCCAGATATCATGCCACCACACCCTCGTTTCGGGTCAACGACATAGTCAGTCGCTTCTTGTACATCACCCATAGCAAACACCATTTCATGAAATTCATTCTTATTCGAATTTCGAGGTATATTGCCGACCAATGTATTGTCGCTAACTTTGAAAGCCGCTTGCGACCTTATCTACATTCTCTTTCGGTCGTCGGTGGAATGGGGAAAGGTCTCCGCTTTCCGAGATGAAGGGCTCTTTCTTTCTACTACCTAAGAGACAATGGCGAAGAAGCGATATATAGAACTCTCATGTTTGTTGTTGGTGACGTGGATCGTCATCGTCGCCGTCGCTGCCGCCGGTGAACTTTGAGCTTTAAACATTAATTCAACGTACCTAGAGTCGGCCTATGGTTTGGGAGGGTGGGGGCGGCGCAGAGGGAAGGCTGCTCAAACAGACGAATCGTGTAAGGCACGAAGACCATCACCATGCTTGTCGCGCCAACCTGGCCGCTCAAAACGCGCGAGGACTGCAACGAGAGCAGGTGAGTACGGCGTCTCTCCTCCGCCCCGAAACACGCATTCGCGCCCGACATAAGGCTTCTTAGCGAGTCATCGATCGCGTAGACAAAGGGTATATGCACCTGGCACAACTGTCGTTGTAGCTCCCTCATTATACTTATGTCTTCCCATTCCTCGACCGCGGGGCCGAAAGCTCCCGATAGGAGTGTGGCAGAATCGTCGATCTTGGACCTGGACATCCCAAGATCGCCCACTACTATGTCAGGAAATGCGTGCAGGTTCGAATCCTCGGGGGGGCGAGTAGGGTGGTGGATGAAGAAGTCAAACCAACCCATGTCACGGTGGAAGATGGCCATACAGAAAATGAGTCAGACGGCCGGTCCCCATTTTGTAGTGTCTTTCATGTTTGCTCTTGCTAGTTGTGTGATCAACGAGAGAACTCGAGGTATACGTACGACCCCAGCAGTTAGTTATCCTCTCTTCTAGTCTGTTGCTACTTCAAGGCAATAAATGATAGGTTATAGTAAAGTATAATCCTAAGCACCAGTTGAGCCCAGATGCTACTCCCAAGAACCAGCACTCAAATACATGCAGACAAGTGCATAAGTAAGCGTTTTGACATGTTTTCAAGCTGCGTGCAACTATCAGGACACGATATCTGCCAAGTCAAAACGGTGGAAGAAGAAACCCAAGGACAGGAAAGGGGAAAGGGGCACAGGGAACAGCATAGGGTATGTTCGACTTGTCTATAGCGATAGCAAGACCTGGAAGACTCTCGTACACGCAGAAGCTGAAACGATACTGCTCTCGACAAAGACGAACTAGATCAATATGTTACCAGAAGACTCTGGTCCGTATCGGACCGTAGGCATAGATCAGGTCGAGATCAGGCCCGGAGACGAAAGGGTCCGTATCGAAGTTGTATTGAGGTGTCGAGTTCCAGATGCCCTGCTTCAGAGCGTAGAGAATCCTTCTTTCACTACCAATATGCTGTAACCCAGCCCCCTTACTGTATAATATGGAGGGTTCATAGCAACAGAAGATCAATGCAAAAGTATCGTGACAAGAGACCATAACCAGGCTCGGATGAATAAAGCCACGCCAGCAGTAAATCCACCCCTTTTCATGCACATCTATCTATTCCACAAAGCAGACCATGACTATGTAAGAACAGGATGCCGTCTCGCCCTACCTAACCGGGGCACAGCCCACCCGGTGAGAGGCTATCCAGTCAGCCCAACGATCTTCTGTCTAAATACCTGATGGGAACAACATGGGACAGATTCCCGCGTACTTGCGTGAGATGATATGAGAGGCCCGATATTCTTCCGTGGGGGAGAGGACAAGCATTGTTGATCCTGGTTAGGGAGGGCGGCATGCATCAAGATGGATGACGGGGGGGTAATGGCCTCGGGCCGTAGAGCAAGGGTGCGACACGGACAGCCTCAGATCGCGTCTCGTGTGGCAGATCTAGCAGATCGGCTCCTTCCCGAACGACTCAAATAGGAAGACCTCGTTACGGAGGTAGTGGCGCTTGCTGTTACACCCTCCGCATGGCGTAGAGGACGATACGATGGGCTCTCTGCTGAAAGTTCGCCGCTCGGCTTTCCCGAGTTTTCGCAGCCTTTGTGCTGAGCGACAGATGGTATGATGATGCAAGTTAGTACATAGCAGTGTTCGCCAGATGGGAAATCGTGGAACATAAGTTGGACGGTAAGAATACCAATTATGACCGAGGCTTCTACACTGAATCACATGAGTCAAGATTACACAAGGCCATTATTACTTTCTAACGGGTCTCCTAAATTCATCTGAGGCTACTTCAACACCCAAACCCACTTCATACCGCGAAGAAATAATCCCCTCCCTGCGCCGCCAACGGCGGCGAGGGAAGACATGTCTAGATACAGTGGAACGTGGCACAACTAGTGCAAAAGGGTGTTCATTAAATATAGCTTTGTAATAGTTGTCAACCTCTCAACTTCCTTCCTCGCTTTCTTTCTTCCTCGCCGGTGGGGGAAGTGAAAAGAAAGAAAAAAAGAAAAGACTCTACATTGGGTTGTTTTTGTCGGACGGGGAAAAAAGAAATGTGCTTTCGCGGGAACCACCATGCGCCATCGGAGCCAACCCCAGGGTATGGTCATGAACAACGTGAGAAAACGGGAGGCGAAAAAGGACACTCAACAACACAACGGTAGCGGAAAAGGGGGGCTTTCATCATGACGAGAGGCAAGCCTGTTGCTGTGTCTGGCAGTCGGCGAGGGTGTGGCCCGCACCCGCGTTCGCGGCATCAGAACACGCGTTGTTCTGGATGTCACAAGCGCGCTGCTTTGCGGCGTCCTCTGTCGTGAAGGTGTTACCATCGCTATTGCGGTTCGAAGATGTCTCGGTTAGCCATACGTTCGTAGTGATAAGTAGAGCTCGGGGAAGGTGGTAACATGAGACTTACACAGAGAACGGTCGAGTGGGATCGCCCGTCGATTCGACACTAGGAGCTGCGCCTCCCAAATCCTGCGTATTGGAACCCTGATTAGCGCCTTGCTGGTTGCCTTGTGGAAGGGGGAGTTAGCATATGAAGGCGAAGAAAAGAAAAGTGTGGGGAAATGTCTAGGTAGAAGCTTTGAAAAAGCGCGAAGCCACAAGACAAAAGCCAGAGAGAAGGCAATCATCTCATTAGCCCGTAGCTATGCTTGCTACTCACCACCGAAGCCACCGCCGAAGCCACCGCCTCCTGTTAAAAACAGGGTCAACTACCAAGTCTCGGACACTCCAGTGTAGGTGCAAGGTATATAGGGGGGGTGTATATAGGGATAGGGGGAACAGCTTACCTCCGAAACCGCCTCCGAAACCGCCGCCAAAGCCGCCTGTACAGTGAGTTCTGGTTAGCAATCCGCCCATCGATGTCGTGGCCCCGATGACCTGCAGTCGGAACTAATAAATGTCGCCGGTGACGTCGCCGAGTCGCACAGCGACTTTGCCGAGTCGAATTAAGCTAATAAATATATTTTTTCCTACTGACCATTGTTGTTTCCGCCGTTGTTGTTGTTATTGTTATTGCCATTGTTGTTGTTGCCGTTGTTGTTGTTGTTATTGTTGTTGCCGTTATTGTTGTTGTTGTTGTTATTGTTGTTGTTACCGCCGACGGTGAACTTGTTGCAATCATCTTGGGCACCTCGCTGGGCAATAGGCATGAGAACAGGCTGGTGGTTAGAGGAAGAAACCATCGTGCAGACACGGTAGTTTCCAGCGGGGAGACCGCCAGTGACGGTAGCAGACAGGAGGCCGTTGCCGTTGCCGGCGTCGTTGATACCCTTGAAGAAGACGAACTGCTTAGGGTCCGGGGGGGTGTTGGGGGTGAGGGAGCCACCGAGATCCTGGATGGTGATGTGAGTGTGACCGATGATCTGACCGTTCCCGTTGACCTGCTGGGGCGCAGAGTAGTAGGTGTTGTCCGGGTTGGTGAAAGTACCGGCCTGAAGGTTCTGGTACTGCACCGTGACATCGAAGTCCTGGTTCTCGTCGACATCATCGTTGTGCGCGGGGTTCGTCAGGATACCAGAGATCATCTTGTCGGCCGAGGGAATCTGACCCATGGCTGCGAAGGCTGTTAGTACGACGGACCATGACATATATCCTGTCCCAAGACGGGCTTTACTCACGAATAGGGTTACATGAGCCGTCCTCATTCTGGAGACCGTTGGTGATGGTCTGACCAGAGCAGAAGTTGATGAAGTTGGCGTCATCGCTTTAAAGTGTTAGCTGAACTGAACTGCGTGATAGGAGGATGAGAACTCACGTCAATGAAGCAGCCTCATCCGGGTCGTCAGACTGAGCGGTACCATCCTGGGCCGAACCGGTCGCAATAACATCCTGCTCAAGACACTGGTTTCCGTTATTGTTGTTATTGTTGTTGTTGCCATTGTTGTTGTTATTGTTGTTGTTGTTCCCGCCGTTATTATTGCCGCCGTTGTTGCCGCCGTTGTTGCCCCCATTTCCGAAGCCATTTCCACCATTGAAACCGCCGCCAAAGCCTCCGCCGCCAAACTGCCGGCTCTTGAGAGCATTGGCTGAACGGCGCTGCATGATCTGGTCGAACGGACGGTGGATAGAAACCGCCTCGGATACAGCCGCTAAGCCCATCAGGCTGGCGACGACTGTCTTTGCCAACATTTTCGTGAGAGTTCTTCTTTTACAATAGTTCAGAAGGAGGAAAGAGGTTTAGTGATTATCCGACCACTTAGGATCTAGAGGCAGGAGAGGAGGATTATATATATTGTCGAGTATTTCAAACTGGTTCCAGACCGTTTCGCAAGGAGAAATAATAAAGTAGCAGGAGTCGAAATGAAGTGGGCAAAAGCACAAGCCAAAAGTGAACGAATGTACAGGAGACCCTACCAGCGCATTCGATGCGAAGGAGAAAGGAGCGATATGAACTCGGAGGAGTGGTCACGAGAAGAACAGACAAGGCGCTGAAATAAAAGGAGGGACAAGAACACGACAATAACTTGGCCGGAACCAGGCACGCCTTATACGCACATCTCGGAGGAAGGCTAGCCAGCCCATCCCGGGCGACTTGTGGGTAACGAGAATGGAAGCCAAGCTTTCCGCAACTAGCTCTACAACATCACGTCCATTTCGAGATGCTCGAGCCAAGAATGAAACCCACAGTCTCAAAACGTGGATCGGGGAGGGGATACATGAAGGAGATGAGGTTAGGAAACCGACAGGGTTCGTTAGGAGCCCCTTACACTGCGGGACTGTCAGGACTGCAGGAGTGCCAGACTGCCAGACTGCCAGATCAGAAAAGTGCAATCCGCCTATACACACCGGACAAAAACGATATACACACCGGACATTAACCGCATTTGGACACACTCCACATTACCCATCTACAACCTATCTCACAACCTAACACACTACTTAATATACCTAACAATACACCCATTACCAATACCTTCAATACCCTCATACAACACAATTACATACATATACCCAAATGGGGGAACTCCCACCGTCCCCCCAAACCCCCCGGACCTAACCCTAACCCTAGACTAACCCTAACCCTAACTAACCCCTAACCCGTAACTGCGCTGCTGGCGCCGGCGTTGGTGCAAGTGTAGATGCAGGTATGTAGGTAAGTAATGGGTGGCAGGTAGGTAATGGGTGGCAGGTAGGTAATGGGTGGTAAACGGTATGGGTAATTGTTAGGGAGTAACTTGGGGGGTGCCAGGCTTGAATGTGGCTTGGGGTGTGGCACGAGTGGCTGATGCGCTAACCTTACCAAATGCGGTTAATGTCCGGTGTGTATATCGTTTTTGTCCGGTGTGTATAGGCGGATTGAGAAAAGTGTGGAGGATGGGTGGGCGGTGGCAGGCCGGGTGGCAGCGGCGCCGATCCCTGACGGCTTAGCGTTCCCCAACCCAGCTGGTATCTGCAGGGGCAAGCTTAAAATCATCCTTGTCGGTCGGTTTGTGAACGGAAGCCACCGAGCAAGCTGGTCGCAGAGGTAGTTACCCTCGTCTCGTAGGTATGTATGTATGTACTATATGTACTACCTATGTATGTCTGTCTGTATGTATGTATGTATCTTCATTACTGGCAGCCTTCACTTACCCTAGGTAGGTATTGAGCTCAGTTCGTGACAGGCAGTTCGTGCCAGGCAGTTCGTGGCAGGTTTGGATAAGAGGGAGGGAATGCCCCTCGGCTAACCAGGATGAAGGCTCGGCGGCCGGAAAAGGGCAATAATAATAAGAAGCAGCCGCACGCACTCCGCTCTAGATAAACCTGCATCGATATCCATCTACCTATCTCTGATATGGCCAAGCGGTTATATGCATCATCCATAAGGGTCGAGAACCGTGGCTGGCAGTACCTCACTTCCCCTATGCACTACGGCTAAGCACTGCTGATCGTCATTGGCCGATTGCCATAGAGGGCGCATTATAGCTGCAGCCAAATGTGCCTCACGGATCTACCGTCGACTTACTGGAAAGCAGTATTCGATCCCAGAGAAGGAATATTGCTGGCGTCCGTACAATAAAAGCTCGGCCGTGCCCTGGATCCGGATCTCACCTCTGGTTCATTTCGGCGTCATCTCTGGGCGGCTGCAGGTGCTTCCACGACGAGTCATTACTGCTCTGGTAACAAAGCATTGACGGGCTGTAGGCCGGACCGGTCGCATTTTTCCCGCATTTCCCATCCCCATCTGCGATGATGTAGTTCTCTGTGTATGTAGGCACGTATGCATGTATATTAGGTAGCCGACCAGGTAACAAGTCTGGGGTTTCCGCAGATTTCTTCCTCAGATTCCAAGATTTTGGCAGCATCCCCCCTGCCCTCTGCCCTGAAATCTTTCGCATGGACAAGAACTGGAGCTTTTGCGGCTCAAAACGTTGCAGGAGGGCTCCACTATAGAGCTCCTGCCCGGCGGCCAGGAGCAGCGGTTGGCCCAATCCCCGCGCCGCCCTTCCGCCAAGGGGCCGAAGTGACGTTTCGCCCCTGGCTGAATCTGACACAAAACTAAAAGCCGAAACCACAAATCGCGAACGGGTAAGCGCGCTGTACTACTATGTATTGTGCAGTACCTACTGTACAATCGGTAACCTACAATATCTTTTCACTCTCTCTGGCTTTTGGCCTTGGGGCTTGGGGTGCACTGCTTTATTTAGGCGCTCTCGAATCCAATTTAGACTGCATATATATATATATATATATGTGTGTGTCCAGAAGAAGCTTCTGCACATTTTATATAAGTAGCAATATGGACGTACTTCTTATTGATGAAGAGTATCAATTGAATGGCTGTTACTAATTAGCCTCTGTCCAGTGTTCGGAGAGTTGTGTTTAAAGTTGCGTTTGACAGAAGCGGCTAAAAGACTGCTTAAAGACAGGCTCCGCTTGTTTCATCCCAAGTCCCATCGGCAATTCGTTAGCGCCTCCAGGCTCCAATGAGTCTAACTTTTCAGGTACTAACATGTAAGTAGGTATGTAGTATGTATTTCGCAGCGTTTTGCTGTTTGCCAACCGCCTACCTGAACGTCGTTGGTTCTCTTTGCACGTTATCAAGACGGCCATTAGTTACTTGAAGGGTTTGCTTTGAGATATAGTAAGTCCAGACGACCAAATGCCTACGTACATTGTCAGCAGGGGATCCAGCTCTGCAAGCTGAAAGTAGAGCCTATGCGCCTGACACCGGAACCCTCAGCTTTCCCTATTACCTAGGCCTCAATCTTGCAGGCTCTGCCGCGGGTTTGCAGGTGTAATATTGGACAGGGCTTGTAGTTTCAAGGCTGGTGCAGACCGCAACGGCAGCAAGACAAGACAAGGGCACGCACCCCCACCCTCGGCCAAGCCTTCCGAGCGAAGTTCCTATTGTGTAGGACTGTGATTGTGTATGAAGTACGAAGTAGTTACGGTAATCATGAAGTTCAAGAGCTACAGTCTCTGGTACGAATAGAGCCAGACACCGACATATCATCAACTTTGATACAATACCTATGTGTACTATGCGAAGCAAGAAGAGCATGTTATCATATACCTACAGCTACATACCTACCTCTATGATGCTTTCATATGAGAAAGACTCTTCGCTTAGCAGGTATAGGCCGCTCACCGAAACACTTACACTGTCTTCTCCATCGAATCTCATAGGAAACATCTGTAATTTCAACAAAGATGGGATGAAGCCCGTGCTTGAGATCGTTTCTATCGCCGGGGCTAATCTTGGTTCTAGAAACTGCCAAGACGATGGTCGACTTCGGAGTTGACGTGCATGCTTAGCCAGGTGGTGTTATGATAATGGGTCTTTACTGTCCCGACTGTCTTGACTCTTGACTGCCCATCATGTTAAGCTTTATATTTCGTCATGGCTCTAGATGAACTTAGAACAACTCAATCTTGTCAAGCTAAGCTATTTGTACCCATGGACGAGAGCTGTTGATCACATTGCACTCAACGCCGATCTGACATATGTGGTATAATGAAGGAGGCCTCAAATCAATCTAGTAACTTCAATCATTGATAGGTATGGTTTGCCTCACAGTACCGGCCAGTTACGCTGGAACGGTGGTATTTCCATGTAGTTGACCTTTTACCGCCGACGGTTCTATCACACATACTAGTTGGAGGGATTTTATCAGCCCAATAGCTCGGTTACGAGGGTTGGTCCTCAGAATGTCGTTCGGAGAACTGAGCCGCAAGATTCGAGACAAGTCCCAAATCGCCCTGGTGAAACCTCGGCGTCGCCTCCTCCCACTTTTCACTTCCCCCGCCACCCAGCCTACCCGTCAGGGGTATCACGTGTGCCCTAGATGCCACAATCACAGAGGGCTTAACAACTAGCCCATGTCGCTAAGATCATGAAACTGCACTTTCGACAGAGATGGTATTCACAATCATGATCTCGCGCGTAACTAGGATGGAAACGACAAGAACTCGCGGAATAAAACAACGGGGCTTCACGAACCCATTTCTAGGGCGGCTAGTTCATGAAAACATAGTATCAAGGCTACCCGGTTTGATCAGCATGCCGTGCCGTCGATCCGTGCTTGTTCCTCGCAACCTGAGATAACCCTTATTAAACCCGGAGGTTATTTGTCTCCTATATTATGAGAGGTATTATTTCCCAGGGCAGGGTTTGATCTGGCCTGCCCCAAGAAGGCTTTTATTCCCGTTCCCGTCCTGGGACAACACGACCGACGGCCGCTTTCTATCAGATCCAAGAGGTTTCGAGCCATCCCATCAAACCCAAGCTTCGTGAGGAGCCCCCATAAGTGCCATGGTCCCTCGTTTAGATTTAGATAGATCCAGATTCCCAGCCAAGAAAGTTTGACTTTAAAATACAGGCCCGTCTTTGATCCCATCTCATAAGTAGCTGCCTCTTTCGAAGCTTCCAAACGAATCCTGGCACATGCAAGCCCACCTATTGGATACCCTAAGTCCTCGTATTACCTACAGCTCGCCAACAGTCTCGGCGCTCTTTGAAACTCTCTCTACTATGAGATCCAGCCATGTTGCTAAGCGATAGCCGGCCTTCGCGACCTGAAGCTCGATTGCCGGTGCCGCCTTCTCGTAATACTCGCCCCCGAGTTCCTGGTCAACGATTGCTGTAGGACCCTCAGGCAGAACTAATAATCGGAATGCGTCAGCCAACCTCCGTGATCATGCACATGGCAATAAAGACAAAGGAAAAAAGGTGTGATGAGTGGGATTCAGGCAAAGTTAGTTTGAGCTCGGCTTACCGTGAGAACAAACAAGCGCATTAGACTCGTTCGCCCAGACCATGGAAGTTCCAATGGGGTCGTCCAGGTCGACCCCGGCGATCCAGGCCGGGCTCAACGCCGCGTACTTGCCGGTCCGGATCTGGTCCGCGAGGTCGGCGGCCCAGCGGTACGCGGCGTCGTAGGGCTTCCGGTGGATGCCGCCCAGGAGCTTCTCGGCGATGCTGGTGTCCCAGACGTGGTGCAGGTTGAGCTGGCTGCCGTCGAAGCGGACGTGGATGCCGTTGCCGCCGCGGGCGACGTTCTCGGCGTGCAGGGGCTGGTGGATGTCGCCGACGAAGTGGATGACGAACTTGGCGGCCTGCCCGCGCTGCCACCATAGCAGGTCCGGATCGAACAGCTGCGCCGTGTAGTTCTGGATGGAGCTGACGACGCAGCCGTCCGCCTTGCAGTCCCGCTCGAAGTCGACGCCGCAGTAGGACGGCGGGTCGTCCTTGGCGTCGATGAAGTGGAAGTTCTTGGTGAACCGCCCCCACTTCGTGTACCGGATGCTGTCGGCCCACGTGGCCACGCCCGCGAGGTAGTGCTCGGTGTCATTCCGGAGCAGGTCCTGGAAGTACGCGGCCGTCTCCTCCTGGACGAACTGGCTGGCCAAGTAGGCTACCGTGATGTGTCCCAGACCTGGAATTCCATGTCAATTTCATCGTTACATGAGCAAATACTAGCATGCACGTAACAGCTACTCACTTCCCCATGCCATGACGCTCGGAAGCGACACGGCGCCCAAACTCAGAAACGCCGACGTCAGCCTCATGATGGATGATCGAATGCAGATAGTGATGATTGTGTTGATGACTCGTTGATGTCTTAAATTACTTGCAGAATATCAATAAATGTTACGCAATAACTATATATAAACAAAGAGCAATTAATATTTTCGGAGAGATGTTTATGAAAGCTTTAGTCTGTCTCCCTATGCTATGTACAATACATAGGTAATAGGGGGCCGTGTACCCATGTATCTAGCAAGCCGCGTGACACGTTGATCGCGCCAGGGCGCCTGGCGGCGCTCACTCTAACTCGGCTGCCAATGGCCGGGTCCAGGGTCGCAAAGAGTCCGTTGTCGAGGGAACGTGACGCTTCAGTTGTGAATGATTCGCTGCGGTCGCATGCCAGCTGACCGCAAGCACAAGACAACACAACCACCGATGTGGTCGGGCTGTTAGCCTGTTACTCACCACAACTCCTCCTCTTGATGCTTCTATTTTCTATACACCGGTGCGTGTATGTCGTAGACATATCAGACTGCAGTTGCAATTCCGAGCTCGGCTTTGCGATGTTCTGCCCGTCATATGTCACACTGTACAGTCATGATTGAATGGTCGAATCGATAAGCATCGGTGAAAGTAGGGCGTAACTACTATGTAATGGACAGTGGAGAGGACTGCGGGAACTACTGCACCAAGTACCTAAGCCGATTTCCTAGGTAATGTCGGGACGTGCTGCCTCACTTTGTTGCTGGTAGAATTGACTCGGTGTTGCTAGGCAGGTATCACGAACACTCAATCTGAAAAACCCAGTAGATTATAAACATATAATTATATACATTCATTTAGTGAATGCAGTTCCGAGCATTTCTTCCGCATTGTTTTGTTGATAATCATTCAGTGCTGTGTATGGCCAATAGAGGATACAGGAGATAATGTAAGGTATGACCCGGCGACCTGCCTACCTACATACCTACCTCCATACCACATTACGTAGATGGTGGAGCAAAGGGACCCTTGGCGCACGAAACGTTTATTTCTACCGGGTCAATCTGTTATTTCTACCGGTATTTAAACCGCATTTGGCTAGACTGACGCTAGTCTAGTGCACTAGCCACCTGTGCCACACCTAAAGCCACACTTAGACCTGGCACCTTCCAAGTCACTCCCTAATATTTACCACTTACTTACTTATACCTATACCTGTATATACGCCAGCGCCGCCGTTACGCAGCGCTGCAGTTGCGGGTTAAGGTTAGGTCCCGTGCAAAGATACGGGTTAGTTAGGGTTAGGGTTAGGTCCGGGGGGTTTGGGGGGGCGGTGGGAGCCCCCCCATTTGGGTATATGTATGTAATTGTGCTGTATGAGGGTATTGGTGATGTAGTGTATTAGGTGTATTGGGTATGTTGGGTGTGTTGGGTGTGTTAGGTGGTGACATAGCTAATGGGTGGGTTGTGGGTGGCACTTCCCAATGCGGTTTAAATACCGGTAGAAATAACAGATTGACCCGGTAGAAATAAACGGATTGCTTGGCGCAGCGAACTACGGTAATGTTGAGCAGCACTATGCCCCTTCCGTGTCTAGTCTTATCTCGTGGGACCAAGGAACCGGCGTTGGATGATAAGCAAATTCCGAGACGGCGGCTTTTGGCCTATGACTGGTGACCGATGACTGATGGCCTGACCAACCTTGGAAGCTTCGCTCATTCCCGGTGGATATCTTGGACACCCCGCGAACCATCTTAACTAACAGCTTCACACGCCGACTTGCAAACCCATATCAACCTTCCCTGGGGCAAATAGCTATCTGGGAACAGAGAACTCGTCTCTGCGCTCCTTCCTATACTCGTATGCTTGCGCAATAGTCGCCAGGATGACCTTATCGCACCATGTCCTTTCCGTGAACGAGGCCTTATCGGGGATCTTCGGCAGTATCAGCTTAACTGCCTGGATATGTCTTCTGGTGGGCAACCCTATATGCTGAGCGCAACACGAGAGTGTGGCTGTCTCTCTTTCATGAGAGAGAGCGAGAGCGTGCGCGGGTTAAACCCACTGGCTAACAAGAAAACAGATTCCTCAGCTTATCACCAACTATAAGGCAAAGAGCGCCGAGGGCCTGTCGATGCTATTTCTGGCTGTGTGGCTCTTTGGCGATGTTGCAAACTTATCTGGTACGTTCAACCAATAATGACCAGGCTTCACCCCCTCATTTTCCTCTTTTTCTTTCTTACTGCTCTCTATGTATTGCAAGGCGTGCTCCCAAAAAGCTTCTGGTCTTGGCCTTGGCGCATAGTTGCCGCGTAGCTAACCTTATGGTCGATCGATTCCAGGAGCCCTCGTGACCGGCCTCGCCCCTACCGCGACCGCGCTAGCCGGCTACTTCTGCATATCGGACGTCATCCTCATCACGCAGTGCCTGTACTACAATACGATCAACGCGCGCAAGGCCCGGCAGCGGACCCAGTCGACCGAGACGGACGTGTCGGATGAGGAGCCCCTGCTCGGCCGCCGCCGCCGGACCTCTTCGGCCGGCCTGCCAGGCTCCCATCGGCGCCACTCCATCCGGCACGAGGAGTCGGGCTTCGACTCGCTCAAGCGGGTCGTCACGGGCGAAGATGATACGCCGGACCGGAGCCCCTGGCTCCACAACACCCTGGGCATCGCGGCCATCTGGATCGTCGGCGCGGCTGGCTGGTTCGTCTCCTACCGCGTCGGGGCTTGGGATGGGCCGGAGACCCCTGACGACCCGACTGATGCCGAGACGCCCGTCGCTATAGTTGGCATGGTCCTGGGCTATGCGAGTGCCGTGTGCTATCTCTGGTCCGTTCACTATTTACCGAACAAAACCCCCCGTTCGCTGCGATGAGGCAATGTTTGCTAACAGGCGGTTCGTATAGTGCGAGAATACCTCAGATCATCAAGAATTACCGGGAGAAGTCCTGCGAAGGTAGGAACACCGCTACAGCTTATAAGAAAGTTGCCATGATCTGCCGTCACATGCTAACGAACTCATGTAGGGCTTGCTCTCCTGTTCTTCCTCCTGTCTCTGACCGGCAACATCACATACGGGCTGAGCGTCTTCAGCTATTCCCAAGATCGCGAGTACATCGTCAAAGCGATTCCCTGGCTCCTCGGGTCCCTGGGCACTGTTGTCGAGGACTTCATCATCTTCTACCAGTTCAGAATCTACGATGTGAAGCGAGAGCCGTCGGTCAGCGGCGCCAACGGTGCCGTCGATGACGCCAACGGTTCTGCCGTTGCTTGAGGTGCTGCTTTGGCGTTGCTTTAGAGATGTGGGCGCTTTATCGGATATCATCATGGCCGTGTTTTATATATTGGATACTTGCTAGCCCGTCACCAAGGCTAGTATTGGTATATCGCATCATGGCGTTAGCATTATCGCGGCGTTTCAGACTGGGTTTTGTAATGTGTAGTAGAAATGGGGACACCTTACCCTTGGCGGGATGGTAGATGGCAAATCATGCTCTACTAGATCGTAGTCATACCTACATCGTTAAAGAACTGGCAATATATATGTGCATCACTCTTTGTCAGAGCTGAGTTGCTTAAGGTCAATCATTGATTTTCTGCCCCTTGCGTTCTATACTTTCGCCCGAGATCAGCACACAAGATTGTAGCTAAGGATGACCCAAGCCTGTGAGTTACACTTCGGGCTGTACCAAGAATATAGGCTCTCGTCCACTACTACGTAGTTAATATTGAGTTAAGTGTTTAAACATTACTGCTTAGAACTCAAAGTATAATAAATCTCCAACTACCTATGTCACGCCTCTTGATATCATTCAGTTAACCGATGCAAGTGGCTGCCTAGTCAATTGATATGCATAATCGCCCAAAACCCAGTAATTTTCCCATGCAACGCCTACGCTTCACTCTCCCTCCCTTTCTCGGTCCGCGAATCACCCCCTCTCTTTCCTTTGCCTGTCGTGGAAAATCGCATGTAAGACTTGATTGGAAATTCGTGGCCAAATAAATTGAAATACTGATGATGGGGCGCACGAGCGAGATCGTCGAACTCGACTTTGACATTTATCATCGTTCATCATCGGCGCGCAGAGATGAGAGGGGCCCAAGCCGGCGTTCACGCGCGAAGTGGACTGCATTACAGTCAATTCCCATGTCCTTGTTTTTCAATGTCCTCCTTCATGCATCTCATTGTGGGGAGGGTTACACATATGAGGGGAGGGGGATACTTACGCGCATCCGATCGGTGTCACGACGCCGTACGGACAGTCGCCCGCGGATTTCTTCACGACCTGGTCCGCGAAGACGGGCGTTATGACGACGCCGGCGCTGGCGAGGGAGGCACCGCCGTAGACGGCGGCGAGCATCGTAGCGATAAACGAGACCTTCATGTTTCTTTCTTTTCTTTCGGTCTTGGCGATGTTGGTGTGATATGGCAGACAGGAAGAGGGGAAAAGAAAAATTTGACGATACGGCCGTGAATGTGTCGTTTCCAAGCAAGGCAGACCAGCTGTTCGTCGTTTGATCCGAATTGACGGAAGGGGTATCAAAAGGGGATATTAAGTTTATGTAGTAGCGCTCAGGCAAGCAGGGTAGGGTAGGGTATGATTCGGCCGTGACGGTAGATAGCGATCGTACGAGCAGATTACCAGAGCTCTTCACACAAGTAATGATAGGGTGGTTAAGAAAAGACGATTATCGGCCGGCCGAATATAGCGACTAGTCCAGAGTCGTGGATAATAACAAGGTGTATTAGAATCAGAATGGGTGATTTATTTTTCGGCGCGATGATCACTCACGATGCGAAGAGAGAGTTCAACACGAAGGCATGGAGGAGAGGATGTTCGACGACGAGAAGGATCGACAGCCAGCCCTGCCCAAAGTGCCAACTAACTACCGGTGACAAGAGCCTCGGATCAAGACCGTGGCAGAAGGTCCAACGCCTAGTTATTAGCCTAGAGCGCTCGCCCACAAGCCTGGGTGAGGGCTAAAAAGATGAGACATGTAGGTACGTTGGTTCATAGCCTAACTAATCATTAATGCCTGCGACGGCGCCCATGCCACAAGGGGGCGGACTCGATCTCGTCCGAGTTTCAGACCCAGATTCGAGGCAGCAATTATTAACTTACATATGATATATCTATCTACCTGACTTCATTCACTACTTTCCTACATGTGCATAGCCTCATGAGCTTTTCAGCTTTCAACTTGAACTCGTGCCTTTAAGTTGGCGAGGTTGCTGGCTACCTGACAGTGGTTTAAATACCTCGTGATGGGCTAGGCGGATACCTGATGATGTTAACTTCAGAGAGCGCCTGAAGAGTCCAGCCACTGAGGTGCGAGATCTGTTAAGGGCAGGGATGCGGTGGGCCCCAGCGTTGCAGAATCCGGGCTATGCAGGGGTCGTCTCCAGGGGCTAAGACCCCTGAACTGCGAACGACCCCGGGCCGTTTGGCTGTCAAGTTGTCGCGCTGTCTTGGCTGTCGAGGGTGACATACTGTACGTACTTCGTAAGGGCGGGTTTCTTCGGGGGCTAATTCAACCACCCCGCTTAATCTCGGCGTTTACCAAGTCTACCAAAGCGCCTGGCGGATCCCAACTGAAAGCTGGCTGTCAACTTATGTAACTGTTACCTACGAAGTTACTAAGTTAGAAGTTACTACGAAGAACCTACGTATTAGTCAGGGGTAACTCGCTGGCCTAGGTGGTGAATCATGACCTCGAATGCTACGAAGCATACTATACGACTATAGGCATAATGATGGTATCGTGATTGCACAATAAGCAGGTAGAAAAGGAAGAGCTGCCCCTTGGGTCTTACAAAACGCGAGCATGATGGTTCTCGTCTTCAAGGGCCACGTTCGGTGCTTAAACCTGAACTAGCTCTGTCAAAACACCAAGGAAATATGGTTCCTTCCAACTAGAGATGTGCCAATCGATCTAGCGGTATTCTATATGTACCTGTAATTATGGCGCACTCGTGCGTGGCGTGAAGGCGTAGGTAGCCCCTGAATAACTATAGCCTCCTAATTAAGCATCCAGAAAGCAGAACGGACGGAGCTAATGTAGCATGAAGGAGTGCAAGTGAGACCATGCAGACAAAACAGCACGAGAAGCAGAAAAAGCTCGAAGCCTTCTCATTGACGGCAGCTGATAACCCATAGAGCGTGTTGATCGTTCTCTGATATACGACGAATACTTATCACGGGGCCCTCTGCTTACAGAATGGTTGCTCTGACGGTCACGCAGAAGCGTTTGGCTTCTGGTGAGTGATGAGTGCTCTTTTATCATAACCCTTCATCTCTGGGATATGTCCACGTACGAAACTCAGACGGAATGAACCAGGATTCTCGTGCAGCTCACAGCATAAACTTCAATGATATTACCATTTCCTCTCCGCTCGCTTACGAGCCTTCCTAACAACGCCCCAGGCAATCACTTTCACTACTTGGCTAACAAAGGCTTCATGGGGCTAGAAGTTCCCTTCCCTTAATACATCTAGGGAGTGCTTCATCAGGGCCTAGACGACCCAGTCGGCCATAGGCGGTAGAACCGCATTGCCAAAGTGCTTTAGGGCTTAGCTCTTGGTTTCCGGGAGGACGAACGAGCCCGGAAACATCTGGATCCTGGTCATTCCGCGAGGATGCAGGTTCCCAACGACGGCAGTGTCGCAAGGACCTTGGTGTGTAGCATAATCTTCCATGAAAGCCCAAGTGTAACGAGCTTTCTAGACCGGAAATCCAAGTTCGGGCTCGAGGTGGTGCGCAAGTCGGTCTAGTCTAGGCGCGCACCCTCATGTAGGAGTTCTTCTGACAGGCACGCGCACACCGCCACTACCACCTCGGCCTCCTTACGCGGAGTGACTCCCCGGACGTTCTCCGGCCGCCGCATCTCCTCCGGGGAGAGCAGACACTCATGCAGAGGCCCAGCCCGGGGGCCGATCCGAGGGATCGGGCATCACGAAATCCACCACCAGAGTGTCCGCCCCGGTCCCGGTCCCAGTCCAGGTCCTCGCGGACGGCGACAACGTCTCTGATGTCTCGCTGGTCGACGCCGGGTATGCCGTCGCCGGAGGGCTGCTGACCCCCCCTCGTTGTAATGGTTGCGTTCGTACGTCTCGATCGTGGCGGGGTAGTTCTCGTTGGCGCAGAACGCACCTGAGCCCGATGCCAGCGAGCGCTTCGTGAAAGCCGCCGATGCCGGCAAATAGGCCGATGAAGGTAGCTGTCGGTGATGGGCGACGAGTCGACGGCAGCGGCTTGGTGCTCTGGGACAAGCTACGGACTTGGCTCTTACGCCCACAGGATGCTAATCCACCTGTTGTAAAGAGTCCGATAATATGCTGCTGCTAAGTCCATGACGATGTGAAACCTAAGCCTAGTCTTGGGCGATTTGATGGTGATCACCACGCCTTTGAAGCCAGAAGGGTCGAAGCAGGAGATATTGATGCCCTCAGCCGGTAGTTCGAAAACCACCTTGACATTGCTGCAACGAGGAATAGCGAGGGGAGGTCACCAATGTAATTATGACCACTTAACCATGTTGATTGTAAGATCTTCAAAGACGGATGTACGTCTGGCCTTCCAGATAACTACATATCTAATCATTTGGACATCTTCGCCACCCCTGGAAACCTGGAAACCATTCCAAGTCTCTCACAGCATGGTTCGCCTGGGCAGTAAGTTATGACCCCGCTAGTGAAGGTTACGGTTCGTGCCGAGCGGCCCGGGCCGACATGACAATGTGTGTATTAGGATTTCGTGGCCTTCGACATTGGGGAATAGAAGGCAGAGCATGACTCAAGCTATTGAATACTATATTCTTCACTGAATGGAGGCTTCTTCCAGGTTGTAGCTATGCAGCCCACCCCCCTTTCTTCTCTCCCCCTATTGGGCAGGGCCTTAAGCAAATACATCTATGAACTTTCGCTTCCCAAACCACCCACATTCTGGCAAATACCCGCTGCTAATATTCATTACATATGTTTTATATGAATGGTCATTTCCTGTATTAGATCAAGGCACCAAGTCTCCATATCCCCAAAACCTAACCTTTACCTAGCGCTATCTTACCCGTGTGACAGTCAAGAAAACCAACACTGACTACTTATGATTAGAACGTCATTTCCCGTCCAAAGATAGTCAACCAGTTGACGCCAGTTACAATAACCAGCTCGGAGCAGCCGAGGGCGCCAGAAGATAGACAGCTCACAATACAGCCTGCCATGGCATTAGAGAGAGGGTTTCCCCATAATTCCCATCATATCAAGTTCAGTTCTTCGTTCAAGAATAACGCCACAGGTTATTGTTATCAAATTTGGGTGTCACTCAAGTGACTCAGACGGTGCATTGTTTGTGCTGCTATAGAATTTGGTATGCCCCTTAATCATAACATTCTCGCTCTATTCGGGGGGTGGGGCGCTAAGCTATTAGAGAAACCATGGGAATATTCAAGTGCCTTCATCCGCAGGACATGTTTCCTACTAGTAGTTATGGAGAAGGGTGAATCCTATATATTTTCATCCTGAGTGGAATGAAGACTCGCTCGAGCGGTACCAGCATTCCATATCATGAATTTGGCCGTTCTCTCACGAGACATAGGAGGAAGTTCCGCCATGGTTTGACTTCGGTCCAACCTCAATTTTGCCATAGAAGAGTCCGGGGTCTCTCGGTCGAACGTCAAAAATCGGTTCTTAGCACAGATGTCCAATCTAACTATTTGGCAGTCTCCTGGTGCGCCGGACTGGATGTGCGGCGGAGAGCATGAATGGGACCCGAAGTCTCTGCAGCATAAGCGATACAATACCAGCTATAAATGGGCGGTTCTAACCACGCTTGTCTGCATGGCCTGTACTTATAAGGTCGAGACTAGATAATCGCCAAAGCATTCAGAGCATGCAGCAGAGCGCCCGTCGTAGGTCATCTATGGTATTCTTCCACGACCACTATACCAAAATAGGTGTTAAGTATACTATTTAGGTGCCTAGGCCATCAGCCGCCGAACAGAACTACAAGCCTTATGGTTAGGAAATTATCGAACTATGTGAGTCGCAATGTGCATGTAGTATTTGGGTCTACTCGGTAGAGGGCTTTGGTGGTGCGGAGGGATACTTCGATATTTCTAGTCGTTATGGAGAGGATACTAATAGTCTTCAGCACACTGTACATTTCTAGACATCTAGCTGGGTAGGAATCTTGCTCTTGGATGTTCAATATTCACTTCGTTTTCATCGTCGTTCTGCTCTGCGGCACATGACAATAAGAGACCAAGTCCCTCGTGGAATGTGCATTCTATTCGGGCCATCCAAGGGGTATGATCCCCAACTAGCTGCTATCACGAGAGCATCTGATACCTGGTCGTGGAATGACCACCATGCTCTTGTAGACCTTTACTAGCCATTCAATGACATGCTGCTTCTTAGGACTTTAGCCCAACAGATGGCCTAAGTCCTTAAAATAGTTATGGACTCGAAAATTGTCAAATTCTTCATCCGCTGTTCAGCGCAACTATACATCATGGCCTTTGCCTCGACGAGTGAGAACAGGTCGTCATGCTAATAGGCTGTGTTTTCTGCCTCCATTGATCGGGTCTCCAGTAGGAAACCCTCCTAATCTCGAAGTACGCCAGTAACTCGTTACCTAGTGGGAAAGACTGGTCGCCAGCTCCGAGGTAGGTATGACTACCTAGTATATCAATCTCATGCGATTAGTCTAATTCCTTGCAACCCCCTTTCTTGGATCTGCTAGGTATATCCCCCGACACTTTGAAATCCATAAAGGGGTACTGAACTGATGCTACAGAGAAACCAAGAAGCTGACTGGTCATGAAAATAGTTAAAATAGTCACGGGAGACCTTAAGGCAGGAGAAGTTATTACGAATTGCGAACCTCAGGGAAACTCAGGGGTTAGAAGTAAATTAGTAGCCAACGGCTGGCTCAATCAATTTATCGAACGACATATGTACGTATATGTATATTGCTTTGCTCGTCCCCCCGCGCCGTGCCATCTTTACTACATATACAGGGATTATTTTAGATAGACCGTAAATAACATCGCCCTTCTAGAGCCTTCGGACCTGATTGGATCGTATTGGGTCGTGCCCTCTGTACGTATACAATATGGCCCGAACAAAACGCCTAAGTTTCCATTTAATGCATAATAAAATATTAACGCTTATGATAAGTCCAGGTAAATGCCATAATAATTTGTATAAGATATACATAGTTAGAAACTGGGGCAATTCACAGTCTATCTAAAATAATCCCTATATATATAGGTAGGTAATTAGCTACGTAGTAGGCCAGTTAGGGCTTCAATGTTATGTAATAGCTGGTTACTCGTAGAGTGCCCGGTGCAGGTGCCCGTTGTCTTGGCATGGATTACGTAGCTTTTCTGCACAGCCACAGAGGTGGTTAGGTACGTACGTACGTCCAGTACGACGTAGTGGTTGAAGGCTGGCGTCGACGTAGCAGCGCACCTGCACCAGCACCAGCTCTCCACCAGGGCAGCTATCATCAGGTCCGGTATCAGGTCCAGTTGGGTAACCGACAATTGGCTGCGACCGTTGAACGTCACCTCGTATTCTGCAGCAGCGCGGAGCCTTTAAACTACATACCTAAACTACCTAAGCTACAGGCTACAGGCTACCCAACTACAGACCATTTACGTGCCGGATTCTGTAAGTTTTGATCGATGGGACGATCTGACTGGAGACCAAAGTGACCCAAGACCCGGTACTACACGATTTCTAACATGACTGACTACTTACGCAGTAATTCGAAATTAGCCCGACAACTGTGAATGCGAAGCTGGACGTCGATCGACAACCCAACCATAAACCACCCATCCCTACGAAGTGCATGCTGGTGCTGGTGATATCGATGCGGTGATAGCGATCGGGTGCATGAATCACGGACCGCGTTTCACAACATTTCCCTGGCCCCCTCCGACTTGAACCACGAACTTGTCACAGCCGAGTTGACAACGCGCGGTCGCCGCTGGGAGAATCACCCGGATTCCAATCCACCCATCCAAGAGCCTCTGGCTAGGCTAGCTACCTAGGTACCAAGGCACTTTTATTGTAGACTGCAGACATGGCCGACCAGCCCCAACCTGCGTTAGATCTTACCTCCCCCTCGTCAAAACCGCAGGAAAACGAGACCTCCGCGATCATGTCATTAGGGGATAACAACCAAGACCCGGAAGCTGAGAATGGCGACCCCGCCACCGGTTCCGCTAACGGAGAGGGACAACGCCCTGGCAGCAGCCCAACTGATGGTGCCGAGACCCATTCACAGAAACAGGTCAAGGAAGTCCTGGCTTCAGAGGTACAGTTTACTTAGGTTATTCCCGGATGTCAAGAAGTTGTGGCTGATCTCTGTAGATTGGCATTTCTACCTTGCTTAATAGGCTGAAGCAGAGTATCGCATCTGCCAAGGTGAGGGAAACCCCCCCTTCGTTACTTCCTGCGCCTGGTATACTCCTACTAACTCCATGGTCCTCCAGGAGTTTGCTCTCTTCTTGAAGAAACGATCCGTGCTCGAGGATGACCACGCAAAGGGCATGAAGAAGCTCTGCAGGACAACCCAGGATAGCATCCGTCACCAGGACCATCGACAAGGGTCATTCGCCAAGGCGACCGAGGAGATGCTTTCCATCCATGAGCGGATGGCCGAAAACGGAGTACAATTCGCGCTTTCTCTACACCAAATGCACGAGGATTTGCTGGAGGTGGGCGCGGTTGCCGACAAGCACCGTAAGGGGTGGAAGCAGACTGGCATGGAGGCTGAAAACCGGCTGGTTTCTCTCGAGACTGCGATGCGCAAGTCCAAGACAAAATACGACTCGCTGGCCGAGGAATACGACCGAGTACGGACTGGCGAAACTAAGCAGGGACCCAAGGTATTTGGCTTCAAGGGGCCCAAGTCTGCCGCTCAGCATGAAGAGGATTTGTTGCGCAAGGTCCAAGCCGCAGATACGGATTACATGGGAAAGGTTCAGGCGTACCAGACCGAGAAGGCTACGATGGAGTCGACAACCCGCCCAGAAGCTGTCAAAGCCTTAGAAGATCTGATCAAAGAATGCGATGCAGGAACCATGCTGCAGATGCAGAAATTCGGTAAGTAGGTCGGCTTTTTGTTCAAGCAAATCAAAACTAATCATGATGCAGCATCCTTCAATGAGAAACTTCTGCTTAGCAACGGCCTGGTTATCAGCCCTCTCAAGACCGGCGAGCTTGGAGGCCAACATACCCGCAGCCTTAAAGATGTCGTCCACGCGGTGGACAACAAGCAGGACTTTGAAAACTACGTCATCAGTTTTCACGGCAGGGTGCCCCTTAAATCCTCAGAACCTAAATATGAACGAAATCCTGTAAGAAAGACTAGCATCACATCACGCTCTGTTAGGATAACATGCTAATAGACGCAGGTACTCAACCCCCAGCAAAACGTTTCTATGGGACAGATTGTACAACCGAACCAGCCGCAGACGCGACCTGCCACACAATCGAATCAGCAAGGTCCCCAGACGTCGCCATCGCAGCCGATGCCTCCGCCAGGATCAATGGGCTCCCAACAAGGCGGCTTCGACTCGGTTTCATCGCCACCACAGGGGCCGGGGCAGCAACATATGGGTGGTCCACCGCAGATGCCCAACACATACCGTCCAGGTTCGGGATTCGGGCACGATAGAAGCTTCAGCCACGGCGCGCTGCTCAACCAGACGAACCCCCAGAGCCAACCGCCATACAATAACGTGAGGAACTCGGTCCAGGCTACTTCTGGTCAGCCACGTTTTGACGGTGGGGTAGGGGGCGGCATGAGCCCTAGCGGTCCACCGCAATTAGGAGCCCTGCCATTCCAGACTTCGCAACCTTTTACAGACCCTCCCACGCTGAGGAACGATCTCGCCTCTCCCTATCCAGGGCAGCAACTAGAGCCCTCGTTCCGTTCAGTATCGCCTCCTAGCACCGTTGCTGGCCCCGCTAAGAACAAGCAAGTGTTCGGTATACCACTGATGCGGTTGTACGAGCGTGATTCCCTTGCTGTACCCATGGTTGTATATCAATGTATCCAAGCTGTCGATTTATATGGTCTCGCCGTGGAAGGAATCTACAGGCTATCAGGGTCCCAAGCACACGTGCAGAAGCTGAAGAGCCTCTTTGACACCGGTTCGTCCGCCCCCTCCTCCTTTTTCTCCTCCCCCACGCCCTTGCTATCCCCACCACCTACTCCTCCCCCCTTCCACGACCACCAGAACCCTCGTCATTACCAGCGTCACCTCCAGAAGCTTACCACGAAGGCCCGGCGCGCCGCGGGGCTGGTCACGACGACAGACTCGGAATCCCGGATCCTGGACTTCCGCAACCCGGAGAACTTCTTCCACGATGTGAACAGCGTGGCCGGGCTCCTGAAGCAGTTCCTGCGGGACCTGCCGGACCCGCTGCTCACCGGGGAGCACTACGGCGACTTCATCGAGGCGGCTAAACACGACGATGACATCGTGCGCCGCGACAGCCTGCACGCCATCATCAACGGCATGCCCGACCCCAACTATGCCACCCTGCGCGCCCTCATGCTGCACCTGCACCGCGTCACCGACAACTCCGCTGTCAACCGCATGAACTCCCAAAACCTTGCCATCGTCTTCGGCCCCACCCTCATGGGCACGGCCCCGGGAAGCAACATCGCCGACGCCGGCTGGCAGGTCCGCGTCGTCGACACCATCCTGCAGAACACGTACCAGATTTTCGACGAAGATTAGACCCAGATCAGATTGGGTCAGATTTGGGTCTCGGCCGAGAGATTGATGAGATTATCTGATCCACTCCATGTTCTGGTAGTTGATGAAAAGCATAGCCAACACAACCCCGGGTTGTTATGTTGTTATCTATATGGCCACCACCTGTTTATCTGTCTAAGCCTCATTTTGGCTGAGATTAGCTGGCTAGCTAGCCAGCCGACTTGCATCGCTTGTCGTGTCGATACTGCCTGCGTAGCTATTCATCCAAGACGCCTATTTCCCCAGATTTGAAGGCAACTTTGTATAATAATTGATAATGTGAGACTTGAAGTATAGCCCACAAAGGCCCGCCTTCCTTGAGACTGAGCAAGCGAACGAATATGGGAGTGGAGGGAACCGGCTGGGAAAGGGTACATAGGCAAGGGTAAGGGGGTAATGGACCAAGCATAGCGACAGGAAAATAACCTCGGTTTGCTTGGCGTTCTCTTTCCTCCTGCTTCCCTGTTCTGTTCTTGTTTTTCTTGGCCCATTTGGCATTGCAATTGGCATTCGACTTTGGACCACCAGACGACCTGGCTGGTAGGCAGGAGGCAGACAGGCAGGCACATTACAAAAAAATTGATCCCGGGAAGGGAAACGAAACTGGGGTTGGGGACAGGGGTAGGTTTATCCTTGAGGATGTCCAACAACAAGAGATTGATCTGGTATACAATCATATAGTAACCTCGTGGTTTTTTTGACATCTGCATCGCCCTTCTGTTATGTTTATTACGGCTCAACAGTGACGTAGCGCCGAGGGATGCTGAGAATTAACCCCCCTGGTTTTACGGCCCTGTTAAACGAGTGGCCATCTAGTGTTGGAATGGCATACGTGGTCTGTCTTTCAATACGGGAAATATGGGCTTTCCCCTTGTAGATAGTAGTTGGTTACATTCTTAGATAATGGATCATAGTCCTGGTTAGCCAGTTAGTCAGTTTATTTAAGCGGTCGTTGCTTTCTGAATATCCCCTTTTTTAGTTGAAGACCAGTGGATATACACTACCTGAACTAGGTAGCTCGGTTCTTTTACGCTATATTCAGACATTGATTATATATATATATATATTGGTTCCATCTTCACACCATCCTGTACCATCTAGCTAGGTAGCCTATGCCGGCCAACATAGACTACACATATAGCTAGCCCGGCTATTATCCATCCATCCATCCATCCGTCCGTCTACCCACCCTTACCCTTCATGGCCATCGCCGTCTAGTTCCGTGCCGTGCCGTGGCGTACCCTATCACCTAACCACCTTTATCACATCATGCGAGCGGGGCGGGGGCGGGCGCCTCGGTGCCGGTAGCGGCCCGAGCGCTGCCCGGCGGCGGCGGTAGGAACAGCGGCAGGTACGTGACGCCGAGCGCCATGAGCGACATGCCGATGGTGAAGTATCCCGGCGTCGCGGTCGTCTTGGTCGTTTCCTCGCTCTCGCCCAGCCAGCTCTGGATGCTGAAGACCACCGAAGCCCTGTTTTTTTTTTGTTAGTTCTTGTTAGTTTTGATTTTATTTTTGTAAGTGATGCTGATATGTTTTTGAATAGATCGCCCTCCTATCATTGCTTCTTCTTCCGTCTTCTCTAGGGTTTTCTTATGTTGGTGCTACAATTTTTATTTTGTGTTCCTCTTGCCTCCTTTTCCTCCAACTGAAATAGAAGAAACAAGAAGACGGTGGGGTGGGGGTACGATTGCAATGATCAGGAGAACACGCACCATCCGATATACCGGTTCCGCGTGAAGATGGCGGCCATTGGCAGGGTTGACGATAGCGTCGACGAGAACTCGGCGTTGTCCCCGGACTTGGGGGGCGGTTCTTGGTACGGAACCACTGTGCGGTTTGAGCGTGTTAGCAGGCCGTCCTCTTGTCTAAGTAGTGCCACTGCTGGCATGCCCGACCTGGCCTGGCCTGGCCCGGTTGGTCTGCCTCGCCCATCCAACATCCATTACTTCCATCACTATCACTGACCTAGGTCTGACCGCCGCATGTCCTTCGCCTTGGTAGCCATTGTCGCTCCTGCGTCCGTTATCTTCGATATATGGGGATCGGGTATCTAAGATAGAGAGCAGGTCGGTGGAAGGTGATGTCGTGTAGGTAGTGGATGGCAGGTTTGATTAAGAGGGTCGGTTTGGGTAGTTAGTTGCAACCCGACGATGCGATGCGATGTGATTGATGGATGGATGCGATGCGCCACGATGCGATGCGACGTTGTTGCTGGACACCTGGACGGCAAGTTCCGCTGGGGAGCGCGCTGCGAGGCTAGAGCCTAGCGCTCACAAGGGAATAGGTAAGAGGCTCATAGGTAGGGGGTGCCCCTGTTGCTTCCAGCTTGGGGGCCATCCAGCCGCTATTACCCCGTTCGGAGACTCCAGAATCCAGCCGACTTTCCAGGTTAATTACCTAAGTATATACATACATGCCCAGGCTGGCTCGTGCTTCTAGTGCCACTCCGCAATTCCAAGACCTCCGGAGCACTTATACAATTAAGCTATGAGGGGGTCCCATGATGCCATCTTAGGTATAAGACCCAGTACCTGTATGGTGCCTAACGCTTGGTTTGATTATATTCATCATAAGTATATTCATCATAAGTATATTCATCATTATTGCAGTAGCTACTGCGTACTGTGGCCAAATTAGCCGTTGGGTTGAAGGGCCTTGCTGTGCAGATATCCATTCAATTATTCACACAAGACATCATCGATTCACCACGTCTAGAGGGGTTTCATCACGAACGGGGAATACCGGCGGTAATTATTATGAACAGTAGTTTTCGTCCCCTCCAAGGAGCACCTTTGGGCAGAGTTTTGTAGGGCCCGGGCATATCGATCGTCGACTTGCCACTTGGTAGGATCAACTGCAGGTTGAATTACGGAACCGTTAGTTGGGACTCTAGCTATAGTGAGGAGGTTGTTGGAAGAGATGATCTCCGACTTTTCGTCGCTTTGCTCATCCCTAGCTTTAGTAACAAATAATAGCGTTTCATCAACCCAAGATAGCCACGCTTGCAGTCATGATGTACATGTGATACCACAGGCCGTCAATGACAGACCACTCATGCTTCCAGGCTCACCCGCAATCTAACTATCCCTCGATGTTTATTCGAAACTCCTGGCCTGCTTCGTTGTTCCAATGAGACGGCCGCCTTCGGCCCACACGGTTTAGCAGCCGGGCAACTTGGTAGACTTAAACCGCTATCCAGATCTCACGCCAGCTGCGCCGGGTGTTCATTCTCTTAGACCTATTCTGATTTTGTAAGGCGAAACATCATCATAGCATCACATGTCTGGATACGTCAACCTAGTTCCTTAGCCAGGTAGTTTCCGAGGTTTCGACCTTCTTCACCGGCTTGGGATCAACGAAGCCTCTCACGAATCAAGTCACTCACTTACTCGTAACAGAGAAAACGAGATGCCCAGCTTTTTCAACGACATCATCGACATGGTTTCAGAGAAGGGGAGGGGCGGCAGTAAAGAGGAGAAGACGATGCCCTTTCCCGCCGACAGGTTCGGCGGCAAGATGCGGCTGGCGATGGAGCTCGGCAACTTCGCCATGGAGGCGGGCGAGTTCTACAAGACGAGGTCCGGGGGCAAGAACTCGCTGCCGGCGCTCGAGGCCTTCTGCGGCAACCTCCAGCGCTACCTCAAGAACCCGGAGAAGTGGGTGCAGCTGTTCCAGTCGTTCGTGGCCGGCTCCGTGGCCATGGGCGTGATGCAGGTGCTCCAGGGGTCCGGCGAGCTGGAGAAGATCGGTATCCGGATCCACGGCGAGATGCAGGCGCACACCGGCCTGGACGCCCCCAAGAAGTTCTCCGAGATCGCCCTGCACTACCTCGAGAGCGAGACGAGCACCGTCCACGGCGACGCCCTCGACCACCTCTACTTTCTATACCATCCCGATACCGATTGGCACGGTTATTTCGTAAGCAACCTTTTCCCCTCTAGTAAACTGACTGTCCAGGACTTCTTGCTCCGAGGACATCATGACCCCAAGCCCCATCTCCCATCCCATCTCGATCTCTGATCTCATCTCTGACCTGTGCTTCTTTCTCTCTCTGCTTCATGTCTCGCACCGTCTCGTCCAACTTACTC
>JAKJXP020000082.1:156694-185752 GCA_022225965.2 Diatrype stigma
ACTGTCCAGGACTTCTTGCTCCGTGGAAATAATGACCCCAACCCCCCCCCCCCCCCCCCCCTTGATCATCGCCACCACCTTACCTCCCAAGCTATTTGAAAAAGAGAAAGCAGCTTTGCTAACCCTTCGCGTGGCTAGTGGCACCGCATGAAGCACCGCACCTTCCCGGACAACTTCCTGGGCATGTCGGAGCACCTGGAGCTGCTGTGCGCCTTCATGCTGTTCACGCGGCGCAACCTGCGGCGGTCGAAGCGGCACGCGCGCTTCCACCTGCTGATCCCGTCGTACCGGCCGAT
The DNA here is from genome assembly GCA_022225965.2 of Diatrype stigma. NCBI lineage: Eukaryota > Fungi > Ascomycota > Sordariomycetes > Xylariales > Diatrypaceae > Diatrype > Diatrype stigma. The sequence continues at coordinate 156,991 of JAKJXP020000082.1, forward strand.
GGCGGTGCGGCAGCCCTACCACTTCGCCGAGGAGCTGTACCCGCTCACGATCCACGGCGTGCGGCACGACGCCCAGACCCGCGTGTGGCTCAACCTGCCCGGCGCCGCGGGGCTCCCCTCCGACCGCCTCGAGCTCAAGGACGTCGAGAACATCGCCGCCCTGCCCGAGCCTCCCAACCTCTGGCAGCAGACCCGCTCCTTCCTCGAGGGCTTCCTCAGCCCGCCCAAGCCGCCCGCGCCCATCGTGCTGGGCGTGAGCGCTGCCCCTGACGCGGCTGCCGGGGACGGGGATGAGGAGGAGGAGCTGCTGCGGTACGACGATGGCTTTTCGGCGGCGGTCGGCACGACGGACGGCGTGCACGGCAGCGTGGTAGGGGGGGACAATAATGATGACGACGGTGGCTTCATCAAGCAGTCGAAGACGGGACACGTGTCGAGGCGTCGCAAGCGGCGGCATCGGAGTAGAAGTGATGTGTTGTGAACGCGCTATACTTGCCGGCAAGCAAAGCGCCGTCACTGAGCCGCACCGGATGGTTTGGCTCTTGACACTGATTTCAAAGCATACGGCGATGGAGTTTTCAAATTGTGGCATTTTTGGGGGGGAGGCGTTGGGGAATTCGGGTGTTTTCTCTTACTTGCAGATGGGTAAATACTGATACACGCGGTTACGAGGTCATGATATATATGCCCGGCTAGGAGGCAGCGCGCCATATATTAGCTAGCAAACATACATGAAATATATATACAGTATCTCTCTTGGCCCGGAATGTGGGCATGATACACGCACAAGTATGTACACATAGATGTGGAATTCGTCTTATTAAAAGGTGACTTAACTATCGATTATGTTATGTCTGTCTCATGGCTGCACAGTTTGGAAGGATGGAGTGGAAGAACTTGCCCCTGCCCCATTGACATATATATGCCCCCCTTTTCATGCGATGATTGACCAGATGCATAGGTAGGCCGGACATCAGATGATGCGGTCGCTATATATCGGACGAGGCGCCCGCCATGCTATGCGGACTGATGTTAGCCCCTTTTCAGCTAACTACCGCTAAATTATCTAACTACTAGTACCTACGCGGTGTCGTCGTCATCTGACACGAAACTCGTTGGATCTCATTGGGACTTTCGGTACTCTATTTCCGCCCCGCACTTTGTTTCCGGATGCTTAGGTATCTTTCACACATCGTTGATGAAGCTCCTCGCTCTCGGTATCAAATCCATACGAGACGGGAAAGGAAGGAGACGAGACGTGGAAGGGTTCGAAGGTTCCACAATATCGTCGGACCGAGCTGACCGAGGGGGGAAACCCACCCGCAGCACCCGAACGAAGCCAAGCCCCTGGACCTCAGCTGAGTGGCCCGGTGCTGAGTGTCCCTGTCGCGGGGGCTCGCACTATAACGAGACTCGGTTACGGTCAGGACTGCGACACCTTCCGGCGAACTTCGCTCTACGTAGGATGCTGTAGTACAATCCTTTCGAGTGGGTGCTAGTCAATTAACAATTACTAACGAGTAAAGCCTCCCATCCTTCTTTACGAACCCGGACCCGAGGGCCTGGATTTTTGCTGGAGGGAGGCAGACCGGAGACATCGTATGAGGGCTCGGCCCCGTCGAGCAGAGGCCTACATACGGTACTTATGGAGGTACCTTACTTATGCACGGAGTGCTTAGGTCTTCCTTAATCGGATGCTGCCGCGCTATACTTGAATCCATTATTTCCAATTCGATAGATTGATTATCCATGATGCTTCCCGCAATATGGCCCGGAACTGGGAGTAGCCGCATCACTAGTATGAAGTGAACGTCGCTGTCCATACCGCAATGAAGATAACCAACGTCTCCGTCATGAGCTGAGAGCGTTGATCAAGGAGCGTTCCTCGAACAAGGAACGCATGGTACGAAGGACCTACCTATCAGGACCTATCTAATCTCATTGGGAACTCCCGATGTGTTGTTGCATCGAAGGGAGTGGGATCTGGTGGGCGCATCATCTAGCCTAGCTTGGCTCCCCAACGTCCGCCGGCCGCATCTAACATCTACTCTCGGGAAATGTCACAGGTATGTATGGTAGCATCCTGTGACGAACCACCGATATGCCAGTCTGCAATGTGCGGGTTAATCTGCGGGGAATATGAAGGTGGTATTTGGAGCGGAGGATGGGACCCTGCGCCTATTTATTTGTCAAATACCTCGATACGCTTACAATAAGTCTCGGCCAGGCTGCCAGGTTCATCGATTTTTGTGTCAATTAATCCCTGGATCCTCCTCTATCCTGGGATAGGCTGACTGTAGCTGATTGATCAACCTCTGCGGCGGCGTTGACATCAACGGCGGCGCACTCCCCCGGTTCTACTCTCCTCAACCCAATGAGCGCTGTCAGGTCGCGAGCGCTCTCTCAAAAACTTGATGTCAAGTGGTTGGACACTCGGTTACTAGAGCATGACGGTGTGCATATTTCGTACGGGGAAGTCTTAGCCGATTTCACCGTGCTGAAACATTGGAGGGCTCTAATCTCATAGGATTCCCGATCCTGTTTGGCGCAAAGGTCGTACCTTGTCAGAAGGGACCAAGTAGTTAGGTAATCAACCTCGAGTCGATGGACCGAGGAAACCCCCTTTGGGACCCCCGTTGGGCCCGGCCGACCCGAAGGGCTAGATTAATAAGATCGTATATATAGAGTCAATAATCGGACAGAGCGTGGCGGAGATAGAGTTGGGTGCATACGGAGACTAGTGAAGAATTCCTGACAAACTACCCACGAATACGAACCCGTCCCTCCTTACAAAAGGGTTACAAAGAAGCATGCCTGAGACCGAGTCGGGTTCGGGTTTATCATGGCTCGCAAGGCATACCAATCGCAAAGAGACATCATTTCCCTTTTCGAGCATCTGGGTTTGTTGGCAGTTGTCGATTTGTTGGCTCTAGCACTTGTGTAGATGCGTACGTGCAGGTAGGGATATGTGAAAGATCCAGTGAGAGTGAGAGCTGTGAGGTTTGATATAGTTACTCCGTGCTGGGGCTGAGTTGGGCGGGAAAACATTCCAACAACAATGCCCGAATGCTTCGTACCCCTGATATTGATAAGTCCCGTACATAATACACTACCTACCTACCTGATCGCCTGCACAACTGGTAGGTTCTCTGTATTTCCCCGGCATATTGGCCGTGGCAAAGTTGTCGTCGCCGCCGTTGCTTTGCTTGCCTTGCATGTTATACACAGGCTCATACATACGTAAGTCCACGCATCACTTGACCGACGTAGATGCTAGATCTCATACTTGGACCCGTAGGTCATGTTGTACAGGTTTCAATTATGACTTTGAGGGGTCTTGGTTTTGTTTAAGAATGGAGTTACCGGAAAGGCCAACCGGTTAAGGAGACTTGCGAAGACCGATGACCGATCACTGCCCAGGTGATGACTGATGACTGATGGCCGATGGTTCAACCCATCGGCATGTTTGTCAGCTCCTCTTTCTCCAGGTCCAGGGCAGAGCAGCATTGAACCTTACGAACCTGAACGCACGTCAGTTCTACTCCCGGCCTTCCGATCCCACCCTGCCGGCCTACATACGTACGTACATACATACATACATGCCCAGTAGACCCAGATACCCTGACGACCGGCACTAGATGTAGATCGTGTCAACCATGGGGCCAATAGCACCCCAGCCATCCATAAATGCTTCCATGCTGCCTTGTCAGCTAAGAAATGTCAGCTAAGAAATGCCAGAGTGCCTAAGCTATAAATGACTAAGAACTTGGAATTTCTGTTTCTTCATAACTAGCAGTAGGGCAAAGTCAGGTCCCCGAAGATGCTGAGATAGGCATGCGCGAACGGGGATGTACAATACGTAAAGTGCGGCGCAATAGCCCATGGCCATGGCAATGTCAATCATGAAGAACGATACGTAACACTTCCGTTGTTGGTATTCCCGCGGCCAGCACTTGCCGCGTCGCTTGTCAATCTTTCCTGTCTTCTCAGGGCAGGGCCAGTCGGTACTTGCCCTGTATCTCCATTGCTCCAATATTCTACGTGCACAAGATCAAGCTGGAGTATTGAAGTTTGAAGTTCCGTCAAATGCCGCCCCATTAATATAGAGCATACATGTATGTATGTACCTACATACCCTTAGCTTGCCTACCTAGGTATGTAGGTACATTAGTTAGTACTAGTTGCTGGTACAATACATACCCTAGCTGCTAGGCACATACATACCTTATAGGCAGATAGGTAAGACGGCGGGCGGCGGCGATAGCACACTCGCTGTTGTTGATAGCGCCGCTCTTATTACTGCCAGTGCCCAGCCCATAGTTACCCTTGACTCTTGAGTCCTTGACTAACAACCTGCCGTCTGGTCTTAAATCTAACCACTCATCTATCAACCGACATACAACCTTGGAACACAACCAACCAGCTATCATGGCCAAGCGCAGCACAGCAGCAACACATGCGGTCTAACGTATGGCGACCCGGTTACGCTCAATTGCCCACTACAACTGGAGTACCAACTGGAGCACATCTCTACATCTCGTGCTCAATCATTCGACCGCCTAGTGCGTGCAGCGCTGCGTGCAGTACTTGTACAGTAATCCACGTCCTCCCTGCCTACCTACCTCATATCACATCAACGCAACTCCACCGCTGGCTGGTTATCTCTGGACCCTTGGACCCTCGAGAGAGCTTTCGCTGTTTTCATCCCAAGTGTATATCCCGGGTCTACATAAGGCTACATCCCAAGTGTCCAGTGCATCCCAGCCTGGAGGTCTATTTCCCCCTCCCCTCTGCTTTGCTTGGGACCTTGAAGGGACGGCACTCGACTCGGGTTCAATTACACCGCATTGCATTGCATGTTCGTGGGTTTCGTCTGAGCGTGGACGACCTGTTGCTGCTGCCACTAGCCGCCTTATTGCTTGCTTGCTTGCCTTCTTGCCTGCTTGCCTGCTTGCTTGTTCGCTTGCCTCGCTCGCCACACTTGCTTACTTACTACTTGTTTCTAGCCTCGTCTGCCCTTTGCTGGGGTCAAACATCCACTATCTTACATTCGTACATTGACAGGTTCAAACTCAATATACAACTAAAGAAAACCCTCCCCCTCCCGACAACTTGAAGACATGGCGAAACACACGATCCGCCCGCGATGACCTCTCGACCCTCTTTGGGCGTCTCACAGCGACAGCCCCAGCGAACTCTGAGCGGCTCGGGGCTGTCGCAGAGACCTGCACACCAGCGAACTCTCTCCCAGCAGTACCTACCCCAGTCGCCCGTTCGCCGATCCGATGGCTCTTACGACCAGACTTCCGATGTATCCGATGTGTCGCAAAGTCGCTATGCCACTGCGCCTAGAAGAGGGGGGTCCAAGCTCAAGCTGGAGTTGGCCAACGACGGTATCGACCATGCCGGCTTCAGCGAGTCACCGCAGAACTTGGACCCCCTCTCCGCCAGCAGGGTCTTCACCCCGTCACGGATCATGCCTATGTCTGAGACTTCTGATCATGGCGATATGAGTCCTCACCCCTCCCGAAGCCTTGCTACCGAAGACTCCGCTCCCTTGCCTTGGCCGCCGCGCCGAGCGCGATTTGTCCCACCCGTCTCACGGCCTCCGCAACAGCAACAAGGTTCAAGCCCGAACACTTCAACACCCAGCGCGAAGAAGGATGCTCGGCCAAAGCCCTTCAACCTCGAGGCCCCATCCATCGCGCCACGATATTCCAACCTGGGCAAACAGCAGGAACCGCCACGTAAGATGGAAATGAAGACGGGCGATAGAGGCAGCTTCGCTAATCTGAGTATAGGGTTTGCCGATTTCTACCCCTGGAGCGGTGGGCATCCTGAGGATCAGTTTTCCGATACGATCATCCGGCATGGATTTTTCGATAAGGGGAACGGCCAAACTAGCCAAGAATCAACATCAGCAAGAACGTTACTTCCGGCGCTCAAGCATAAGAGTGGCCTACACACACTATCTACCATCTTTACAACCATATTAAACCAGAAGAGGCATAGCGGACAGATCACCTCTGCCTCTACCTTCAAACCGCCGCCCCGAGTCACCCTGACTGATACTAAGCGAGAGTTCTGGCTGAAGGACCTCGCCAATCCCAGCATGTCCCTCCGCAGGCTGAGTCGGACCATCCCCCATGGTATCCGCGGCAGGGTCCTACTTGACCAGTGCCTGAACAAGAACGTACCGACCGATCGCGCTGTGTGGCTCGCCAAGTGTGTTGGCGCAAACGAGATCAGGGCGTTCAAGAGGAAAGGAGTCAACGGTACCTTTGTCATGGGCGGAGAGACCAAGTGGATTCGCGACTGGACCGTGAACGTCGAGCAGTTTGTAGAAACTGTCTCCAACTCCTTCAGTGATGATGATTGGAAGGCTAAGGTTACCTACGCGTGAGTTTCCGCATCCATATCAATGCGCCAGGGGCAGTCTTGCTCACCATTTACAGTATTCGTCTAGCAACCCACCTTTACGCAGAACACCTGATCGATCGTGACCATTACATGGACTGGCTCGTCACCGGTTTAGAAAACAGCAACCAGGCCAAACTACCCATGTGGCTTCTGATCATACAGATATACTGGAAAGATTTACTTAGGCTCAGGAGACATGGACGAAGATTAGTCTCTGCTATTCTTAATCATCATGCCTCGGTAGGTGTTCCGTGTGTATTATTCGAGGCATCTACTTACCGTTTCTAGATCTATAACCACCCAGATCGGGACATCCTACTTCCCCTATCGACGCAGTTATCCTCGCTTGTGAGATCTCTTATCCTAACATGTCCAGAGTGCTTCGTCCACCCCGCAACCTGGACCAAGAATCGGGACACACTGCGTGCCTCGTTGGCCAACGAGGATGAGCCTGTGTTGGCGCTGTTCGAAAGTCTCGACTCACGTAACGACTACTTTATAAGTCCAAGCGTCAGGACACAGCCTGCCATGCGGAGCACATTGGTCAAGGCACTTGATAATCTACTTCGAATGCCAAACAATGACGACATGGCAGCGCAACTATGGAGGATCAGCGATGATAAACTAGGCTTGATACGTACTGTCCTGGAATGGTGTACATCACTGTATCGATCGGGCGTCGCCAAGGTCTACGTGGCGGCCACCATTCTTCGTTCATGGTCTACGTTTGATGTCGACATCACCGGGTCGATCCTCAACTTCTTGGCTACGGACCCGCTCCTGGAACCGTCCAGAAAACGCCTGGTTTATCACCTTGTTTCAGAGCTGGTTAGGTCCGGCCACTACTCTGTCCCGCAGTATCTACAGTGGCTCATCGCCCGGGGTGGCCTGTGCGATCCGTCTCAAACGCACCCGGATGGGCCGTGTGTGACAAGACTCCTCGTTGAGCTTCCGATACAGTCGTTGTCCGATTCTATGAGGAGTTTGAGGGCGACGCTCCTTCGAAGGGCATCATACCTAGCTGAGGATGAGGCTAACGACATTGCCACCGCGATTAGGTGCATCAAGCATGCGCTCTCGATCCCTCTGGGGGCAAATGATCCGATCGCCTGGAAGAAGCCTATGAGCATCAAGAAATTAGCTCAGCGGGTTGGCCTGAGTAGCCGTGCTCTTCAGTCGGAGGTTTGTTTCTGGCTCTCCAACGACCTTGTATGGGCCCTAGATACCAACTTCCAAACTGGTAAGAGTGGCCCTCAGCTCTCGTCTGTTAAATTTGAAGCAGTGCGAACGTTGCTAGAGAACGCGCAAGATTTCACGATGCTCGAACACTTCCTGAGGGCCGTCTCACAAATCTCCAATGCGGACATTCTTGGTCAATGCGCCGACGCGATCAGTTTACACCTACCTGTGTTTGCTGCAACTGGGGCGGCAAAAACACTTTTTGAGTGCCTCTACAATCGACTGAAAACTCTTAGCGAAGAGCAAGGCCTTGGTGTGCGTCCACTCCTAGCGGCTCTTACAAACCTCGCACCACGCCTTCCTGGTTTTAAGGAGATAGCTTCGCAGTTACGAAACGACCTGATCAGAACAGATCGCAGCAACGCCGTCGATGCTTCATCGCCGTTATCCGACAACATGGCAGTACAACTTCAAGATGACGAGACGGAGCTGAACGAGCAGATAGAAAAGCTCGCCAGTTACTCGAGTGCCGACCGAATGACCATGGAACGACTATTCCAGGCTATTGTTCGCAAATATGAAACATGCTGGTTTAAGACGGATGAACGGCAGAGACCCTACTGCATGCTTCTCACACGCTTGCGAGTGTTCGACCCCCAATATTTCGATTATATGATACGAGCGTGGGTTCAGCGGATCCGAAAGCTAACAGAGCGGCCTCCGATCATTGAATTTCTCCCACTTCTTATAAGTTTCGGCTGTTTGTCGTTGGCGATCGTTTTCGCAACGGCCGCGAGATCACAAGCACAGGCCTGTCAACTGCCAACGAACGCCTTTAGCTTTGCCTCAAGTTATATGCAGGAACTCCTCGAGATGCTCATGACTCCACTGACACCAACCCAAGTTATGACTTCGGAGGACTGCTATAGGTTCCGCATCATCCAAGAAAGGGCCCGCCTCGAGCATGCGAAAGAGGTAATGCTTCTGATTCGTGGGGCTCTAGCAGAATATTCCGCCTCTCGCAATCAGCAAACGTCGATCCGTCAGCCACTTGAAAGTGATAAGACGGTAAACCAACTGCTCGAACTTCTCAGGGACTTGGTACTCGTTGACTCGGACGCTGCATGTCAAACCCTCTCACTCAGAGGTCCCGATCCAAAGTTTGCGGCACTGATAGAAACCCTGACCACTAGACTGCTTATCCCTCAGGGCAATGGTGGACAAAAGTCCTTCGAGCAAGTCCTCGAGTTGGCGAACGAGTTCACGCTGCCCTTCTGTCAAGTCAAGCTGTCTCTAAACCTCGCAACAGATGACGCAAATGGTCCGGATAGCCCAGAGAGACTACAGTCACAGCTCGAGTTGTTGTCCAAGGCGATGGACAATGCTATTGACGCCAATAATGTCATGTGGACGGGTATGCTGTCCCGCCTAACTCCCGAGATTACGCAGCATTTAAAAAGCCGAGCAGAGTTGCGATTCTTAGATCTCCTTCCCTCGCTCAAGAACCAATCAATTGCCGAAGGCGCATTGGATGGGGATTTCCTGATGGCGGAGAACTTATTAACTGTTATTGATTCTACTATCCGTGGGACTGCAACGCCAAAACCGTCGCCATTACCCAGCGGCATGGTCGACAAGCTCGCCGACATCTGGGAGATACTAGCCTCCACCAACCCTGAGCACGCAATGCTCAAGGCTGACGTGCTGTCGCGCTGGCTGCCGCTAGTTTTATCGTACCTAGCGCTCCTCGCCTCCATCTGCGCCACGGGCGCTGCCGATTCATCGGCAGCTATCAAGATGGCAAGTGGGGGCGAGGTCCGTGGGCGCGCCCTCCTCGTTCTTTCCGGCTTGGTGCAGGAGCTGGACAACGGCCACTTCTCGTCCGCCCCGAGCGGTAACAGTAACAGCCTGGACCACAATCGAACCCTCCTGGGCCAGCGCGCCTTCGATATCGCCCTCATCTTCGCCGACGGCCTCCCCGAGGACGCGCGCCAGCAGTGCGCGCGCGCGGTCCGCGACGCCACGTCGGACCCGCGTCTACGGTACCTATTCAGCCTCGACCCCCCGTCAGCGGCGGGAGTCGTGGGGAGCAGCAGCCTCATGCTAGCGCAGCGCGAGAGGCTCGCACCAACGGCGTCGACACCGCAAGGTCAGGGGCAGAGCCAGGACCAGCAGCAGCAGCAGCAACAGCAGCAGCAACGCCGAGCCATCGCCGCCGCAAATATGGCGGCCATGATGGGTATCGGAGGCGTGGGCGGCGTCGCGCCAGAGCGGCTGGTGCCATTCCAGCTCCGGCGGTGGGAGATCCTAAGCGAACCGACACCCAACGTGGGCGAGAACGACACTAGCCTGAGCCTGACGCTGTTCGATGCGCGGAAGTTATGAGTGATAGAGGAAAGGAAAGGGGGTGAAGAGTGAAAGGATATGAGGAGCTTGAAGGGGGTTATATATACATCGGAAAGGGAGGAAGGAGAGGAGAGAAGAGGAGGCATCGAACTTATCACATAGCCATGGCTAAATACTAGCCTTATCGAATTTCCTTTGTTTTTTCAGGGGGGGCACCGCGGCTCCTCTCTTCTTGTCCTTGTCTAGATTCATGATGCGGCCGGCGTTACTTAGGATGGCACGGATGGGTGGTACGGACGGGCAAGCGGATAGCACGAACCGGACCGGACCGGACGGACGGGCGGGCGGACATTTTTTATATATATCGTATGTATATACTGCATTTGTTCCGGCAGCGACTTTGCGGACTGCGGACAGCGGACAGCGGACATGGGGCTACCCCCTTATTGTTGCTTTCTGGCATCTTTTTCCTATACCATTTTCTAGGCAATGAAGCGTGGATTCCATCACATCATCATCACCGTCATCGCTATTACGACAGCCAGCATCATCATTCCTCATCAGGCATCAAAGCATCGGATCGGAAATCGGGTACCGGCGAATTAGCGGCGCGGATTTTTGGACGGTCTTGAAGTCAACTTGCATGGCGTGTTTGTTTTTTGATATCTTGTGTGTTTTGTCATTGTGGTGTTTTTGCGTGTTTTTGCGATGTGGGTTTATGTTGCTATTACTTTCTCCTCTACAGTCTGGTGGCTGAGCATGTGCGTATCTTGGCTTGGGGTGGTCGAAGAACGGGGGGCATGGGAATAGGCAAGGCAAGGCAGAGCAGAGATTCCCGACGATTGAAGAACCTGAATACTACTGGGAAAAGGGGATATAGCTTTTATTAGGGAAATGATATATTGACTGAGCTACTGGCGGTCGAACATGCCTTAGAGAGAGGCTCGATTAAGGGGAACTCGGAACAAGAGAAATCAGAAGAACTTGCTTAGCCCTTGCCCATGATACCACGAGAAGTAACACCTGTAGAGTTAAGATTTGAAGTCGGGTTAACGTCCACTCCCACCCCAAGAAAGAAGAAGGGGCAGTCCCCTGAAGCTTCCAAGGTACCTACTAGAGTACCTAGGAACCTACATATGTACCTAGGTACCTACCTAAGCTCATAGCCGAAGCGGGCCGCACAGTATATACCGCGCAACAACTAAAAGGTTAACACAGTGGGGGTTTTCGGCTCAGTGGGTCCTTCGTACCGAACCAGCATCATCGGCTCGCTCGCAAGCTTGGGAACCTTGGAAGTATTTACCTCTCGGCCAGAAGACGAAGCATTGGCATACCTGCGAGGTATACAACGACCCAACGAGCAGCCATTGACGACCCGACGAGACGAGACCTGACCTGACCGATCGAAATGGGCGCCAACTCGTCGAAGCCGGACCAGTCGACGACGCATTCCTGGAAAGCGTGAGTACATTTTGAAAAAAAACTACCTGCACTCTTCACAATCCAGAAAGGCATTATAATACTGCGCAAACAAGGTTCCGGCTACCTAGCTGACCCAGCCTCTCCACCGTGTGTGTGTGTTCTGGGCGCATATCTAGTTCCGGACCCGTAGGCGTTTCCCACGATGTCGTCGAATCGCTACAATCCAGCAACGAGGTGAGCAATCCCTTGCTCCCTTTCCCAGCTCCGCTCCCCCCCCCCCCTCCATCCCCCCCTTCCTTCCTCCCGCCACTAGGACAAGGCGTCCATCTAACCAGAAGATTCCGCGGCCGCCCCCCACCCCCAACAGTCCGACACGACGCGCTCGCAGAACCTCGAGCTAGCCGTGCAAGCCCGCGTAGCGGCCGAGCTCAAGAAGCTGCAGGAGGAGAAGAGCGCCGCGGTGCGGGCCGCGCTCGCGAAGGCGTCGGAGTATGCCGACGGCGACGAGCAGAACAGCGACAGCAAGAACAGCCGCCAGCAGGTGTCCAAGGAGGTCGAGACGCTGCGGGCGCGGCTCGAGAAGCGCAAGCAGCTGCGGCCGCTGCCGGACAGCGTCGAGGCCGCGCGCGGCGACGTGGTCCGCTGCCTGACGGAGAACGACCGCCGCCCGCTCGACTGCTGGCGCGAGGTCGAGGCCTTCCGCGAGGAGGTGCGCCGGCTCGAGCGCGAGTGGGTGGAGAGGGTCGTGCGATGATCATCTTCACCCTACCGTACCCCCCCCCCCCCTCTTTCCCTTTACTTCTTTCCTCCTCGCCTAGGTACCTATAAAGGGAGTTAGGCGGCTTGGGCAACGATGATAAGGGAGGGGAGGGGAGGGGAGGGCGGTTGGAGGAGAAAAGCTGTCAACTGCGGTTCGGCTGGGCTGACTAGCCGATCGGCTTGCACATAACGTACATGCTATCGGGGGCTTTGTGCAGTTCGAGAGGGTTTAGGTCGAAATTTCGATATACTCTTCGACAGGCAGGCAGGCAGGCAGTGAAAAGGGGCTCTTGATGTGGATATCCTGTAATACTACCTACCTACATACGGCATAGAGAGGAGGCGAGAGCGATTGCGCGCCGCTCGTCAGAAGACATCGGGGCTGTATAGAAAAAAACAACCACAAGTTCAAATCACTAAAAAGCAAGTAGGCGTTTGATCACGAACTTGCACCGTGCGGATGTGAAGGTGACTCTAAGTCTTCTTTTTGATTTGCCAATTCGTGCCCTTTGGATTTTGGAATCATGAATCATGAATTTATTTATCTTCTTATTGTTGTCGGCGGTGGTCACGTTGCGTCATATGCATTCAACGCGGTGTATGGCTCTATGTCTATGCCTATGCCTATGTCTGCGTCTTCGACACCCGAGAGGGTATCGCTTTGCTGTAGCTGGGTTTGCTGCTGCTGCTGCTGCTGCTGCTGCTGCTGGAATTGGAGCTCAGCCTTCCTCCTGAGGCCCTCGGCCCGCATCCTCTCCCTCCGAGCCTGGGCATCCTCCCACCCGGCGCCTTCCTTCCCCGACCGGACCGTCGTCGCGTCGAGGAGCCCAGCACGAAACCTCTGGATCCGTTCCGCGTTGGCGACGAACCTGTCGTTCGCCACGCGGAGCAGGGTCCGCAGGTACTCCGCCGAGACGGTGCGCTGCGGGACGCCGCCGGGGCGCTGCACCCCGACCAGGGACTCGAGCGCGAGGCCCATGGACCGGATGGCGACCATCGGCGTCGCGGGCTCTGCGGGCGTCGCGGCAGCCGTCAGGTTGATGGCGCCGCTCTCCCGGAAGCCGGCTTGCAGCCCGCACCGGAGCAGGAGCTGGGCGTGGTCTGGGGATGCGGTGAGGACGTGGAGGATCTGTAGTAGGTAGCACACCTTAGTTAGCATTTAACTTTACGCCTGTTTACTAGGTACCAAAGTAAGGTTTTCGGGTATAGTAGGTAGGTAAGCAACCTCCTGTGTATAGTTTTCCTATATCACATGGATAATGGTCCCTCCCGTAGGGGTTTGCCTCGCTTTGGCTTACCATTGGTTCGAACTTAAAATGAACAAGACTTGACCCTTCTTCCGCGTTGCCGCCCCCTGCCCCGGGCTGCTCTGGTCCCCGAGGACTTCCTAGGCCAAGAACAGTGTCCAGGTCGGAACCGGCCGAATTTTCACTCAGCGATACCGGGTCGTGAGAGACAAAGAGCCAAGAGCCTCCTCCACCCTTGCCACCTACGCCGGCCAACGTGTCAGGCTTCGTAGCAGTAGTAGGAGCCCCTTGCCCCCGTTCCTGTTCCTGTTCCTGTTCGTAGCCCTGGTCGCCTCCCGGACCCTGCTGTTGCTTCTTGCCCTCCACGAACACGCTGACCCGGCCGGCGCAGCTGCTCGTGGTGACGAAGCCGTCCAGACCGTTGATCTCGTCGATGAGGTCCCGGATGCCCGCGTCGATGGAGCCCTTGGGCGACGCATCGGTGTATTCCGAGTCCGGTATCGATAGCTGCTGGAGAATGCGGCCCTTCCTCTTCGCAAAACTCGGTGGTGGGGCCGGTAGCTCCTTCATGGTAGGCAGTAGTTTAGTAGCGGGGCTAGGGCAGAATGGAGTTTGATAAGTACGAAGGTATGTAGAGATTAATGGCAGCGGGGAAGACGAAGGGGAGCTTTGGGTAATGGTGCGTCGACGGAGGGACTGTATGGGGTGGGAGTTTCCTCGGGGTGTCACGTGCAAAAAAATAGGTGTCGAAATACTGTAAGCTGAGGTGGTCCCCGTCCCGCGCAAGGAAATAAATATGTGTTTTTGGATCGCAAAAGACTTAGATCAAGATTTATATGGCTGCAATTAATGCTCTTCTCTTCTTGAGTGCGTTACATGATTATGGCCGTCCCGACAAGCAGTAACGTTATTTGGCTAAGAAACTAAAAATATACTTAAAGTACTTATGCATCCCCAGCATCGTCGCAACATGTCAGCAAAAGTCAATCAGGTTTGACAGTTCATTTAAGGTTAAGCACCCGAAGATCTAGTGTAACTCTATGTCGAATTGTCGATATCCAGCACTCGACTGATTTATAAAAGCCCATCTCATCACTCCCAAAGACAACATGAACGAAACAGCACGATAGGATGGGAACTAAGCTCGAACATATCAATATATCCGTATTACTAGGAGGTTTGTTACTAGGGTTCGAGCTAAGTGGTATCGTCAAAAGCAATCTGACCCCCCGATTTGCCTGACTATATATTCATACCTCGTATGCGCGTAACCTTTCTTGCGGATAATCCTTCTATAACACAACGTGTACCAAAACGCCCCCTTCGTGACATCGTAATCATTTCGCCAGAGCTGGGACAGTTGCGAAACGTACCACTCGTTGGGTTCATACTGGCATTGAAATCTTCGACCGGGACATCGTACTCAAGTCCTTGATGTTCCTCATCACAGCCCTGCTGTGCTTTTGCCTTCACTTCTTGCATTGGCGTATCCTTGGCTGAAGGAGAGAGCTGCTGGTCAAAGCAATTGTCGTAGGCGTTCATTGTACCTTCTTTCCGTTGGCTTCTTCGGTCTCGGGAACGTAAGGATGCTTGATCGTCAAGCACCAAATGTCAAGATAATCGCAGATGGTGACAATAACATCTACAACAAACGAGCCGTAAACACCGATGGCCATTCCTAGCATCAGGAACATGAAGGAGACCTGGTATACGCCATCGCCAAGCGCACTGGGCCAGCCAGACGCCCAACCAATGTGAGCCTGCAGCACAGGACCGAGCGAGTCGATGACGCCCAATGCCAGCGGCAAAACCAAGACGTTCCAATACGGAAATCTCAGCTTAACAAGGTGGGCCGTAATCATCTGGCCAACGCTATAAGCATTCACCAAACCAGTGAATACGGCAAACGGCACCACATGTTGCGTGCGAATGATCGGCTGGAGCCAGAGGTAGGCGATAACCCATGCCCAAGTGCCGAAGAACGGGGCCAGGCCGAACAATGCTCCACGGCTACGATCCCCACGGGCCCGTCTTGCCCTGATAACATTGCGCGCGCTTTCCACAGTGTTGAAGACAAGCATAACAACGCCTTGGACCATATACCATTCCGTAAAGGAGAGGTTGTAGACGATGTCAGGGATGCCTAGAGACTTAGGAACCCCAACGGTCGCAAGCATCGATTGCTGCCAGAACGAACCCCCTCCCATGTATCCCGTCAGGGCGTAGACGGACACGAGGATAAGGACACCCTCTACTGGACCGTTCACGATGCCGAGCGTCAAGGTCTTGGTGTGATATTCTTCCCAAGTTTGTGTGTAGAAGGTCAAGAGGGCTAGCAGCAGTCAGCCTGGCTAGTCGAGTCATAGGAGTGCTATGAAGTCTATACATACCGGCAAAGAGGGTGGAAACGGTATACCAACTTTGGCCCATGTTTTGAGAGGCAGCAAAGATAAGACATCCAAGAGAGGTGTTGAGGGCATCGACACCATGATCGAAGAGCTCACCGAGAGGTCCACTCTGTCGTGTGCGCCGTCTAAGGAAATTGTGTTAGATATCTATACAACAGGGACGGCAGATATGCGAAGACAAATGAACACTGGAACGGGGATTCACATACGCCTGCGCTCCATCTACGGCATCAAAGGTCTGGTAGAGGAACAAGCCAGCAGCCCATGTATAATAGACCCATGGCGGGCAGTCCTGGTCTAGGTTCGGGCTGTACCATAGCAAGGTGAGGAAGTTGGCGACAACGAACATGAACCCGGACAGGGTGATGAGGTTCGGGGCCATAGACATGGGGAAGCACTTGATGACGACATTGTTATAGAAGGGCTTCAGAATGTATTTGGATGTCAATGAGTGGTCGACGGCCGAGTACTTGTAGAGTTTGAGGTTCGGTAGATATTCCTGCCGCACGTACACCATCTTGCCGGATGTTCGCTCTTGACTACGCTCGATTCGATGACGCTATCCTTCGTAGGGATCCGGAGTTGGGGATCTTGGACCAAGCCTAGGCGGTGGGGGCTAAAGCTGAATATACAGTTGGATCAGATACTGGCATTTGAAGAAGAACGAAAAAGAACATAGACATGTATCGTACGCATATATCTTGGTAGAGGAAGTGCTTGGGTTGGCTTGAAGACATCCACTTTGGGTTGGGGTGGGATTCGAATATTATGCAAGCTGTAAGTAAATAGTGACGTTGCCGAAAGCAAAAGTAAAGTTCTAACGTTTCCCCGTTTCCCGTTTCCCGTTTCCCGTTTTCCGTTTTCCCTGTCCAGGATCGCGTGTGTGGCATGTGCCCGCCAACGCGCTAAAACAAGAGACCCACGCCATTCGCCATTACCCCGTCAAGGGCTGAAGGGCTGCCGATCTTTTGATGACCAGGTATGACCTATGCTATGGTCCAAGCTCCCAAGGTTCTTTTCTCTTTTTCCAATCTTGCCAGTCATGCACTTATACAGGTTATGAGATTAAGCTGCGTCGGTCAATTACATGCCGTTGGTAGCCGCTGGGTGCTGAGTGCTGGATACTTAGCAGCTGCTTAGGTATGTTGGTCCTCGAGAGCGCGAAGGGCCCGATGCTTTCACACCACGGCCACTTGCAGGAGTGTTGTTAAGGGCCATTGCATATTCCATAATCTCCTGCCCAAAGTCTTTCTCCAAAAGCTCGTAGGGCAAGCAAGTAATGTACCTTAAGGCAATCGTCAGCTTTGAAGCTAATGCGACCTAGACTTGTAAATGGAGCTTAAAGTTCTTGAGCCCTCAGTTCACTATTGGCAGGCGTACTGGAAATATATACATTTCAGATAATTCTAGAGCGTAGATACGTATGTAGTTGTTGGAATCATCATAATGGCTTCATCGTGCTGCACAATCGGCGTCACAACGACTTTATTGGCTATTATGTACCTTGAAAGGAGTAAGCATCTCAACCGCTCACACGAATTCCCGGGTACCGTACCTCGTCCTTATCTACCAACAACCTTTCCAATATATGCAGCCACAAAATCTAAATATATCTATATGTGACATTTCTCCCATCATTACAGTCTACATCCTATCTTTGGTGGGATTGCGTCTGGGTTTAAGCCTTTTCAGCTTCTCCACAGCGTCCCGCAACGGGCTCTCCCGCGACTCCATCAGCCCACAACTATGATAAGATTCACAAGCCGGGGGATGTGTTGGGTGACCCGAGCTCAGGAGATCTAGTGGGCCTTCCGCTCTCTTCGAGGACTATGTCCGTATGCGACAACAGCTCTGATGGCAGGTTAATAATGTATGCCATAGGAATATATGGACTAAGAATATTTACTTCCAAAGGCGCTGGTCGGGTGAACAGAACGATGCGTTGCTACCCACATGCGAGCCTGCATGCACATGCTCAGCTCTTCATACAGGGGTCGAATCCTTTCAATATCACAAGCACACAACTAAATACTTACTTATGTAGGACCATGAGGAAGAAACGGACTTCTCACGTATGGGACCTCGGTCCAATGATTGTCACAGAGAACGAATAATTCTCGTCTACCTAAGCACCTAGAAATAACGATGATCTTGAGACAGGTTAAGAGCCTGCCTACTTGACATATACGGATCATGCATTGCTAATTTACATTCTCGAATAAGCTTAAGTGGCTCCCTAGTCACTTGCAGGCATACTTCCCCTGACGTCGATCCGGACCTAAAGCTGGATGAGATGCTCCCGGAATACCTATCCGAGAGGCAGCACCCCTTTGAGCTCTCACAGAAGCATGCTTCTCGATATCGATACCATGTACCTTAGCCAGCGACCTCATCACACGACCGTCTCAAATCCATGTCTGTACATATAGGTTTCATTCTATATTATACGGTACGCTTTTATGCCGGAGAGTACCTTGTGGGATAATCCAAGGAGCTAAGGTACTAAAACCTCAGACATACATAATACCATGTGGCGCCGTCATGTTCTCTTTGCCCCTTTCCCAGAGAGTTTTGTAGCGGCTAGGTATTAGCGGTCGAGGACAGCATCCACCAACGCATAGTCGGTCTTTGCATAGCGCTCACTATCAACATACGACTATCCAAGGTCTTTTTCTTTATCCCATTGAAAGCCGTCACAATTTCGTAGATTCATGAGGGTCAAACTGGCATTTTCCATAAATTCAAGTGCCTCTTGTTCGAGTACGTACGTAGATAAAAAAGAATACCACAAGCCGCGCGCTTAAAGTACATATAACCAAGGTTATACAACACCTCAAAGAAGGCCTTTGCAAGCAGTTGGGACAGCAAGTGTACCAGATGACAACAGGGGTTCAGAACTCCTTGAATATACCCAGAATCCCTATGCAAAGTCCCCTTAATCCCCTACTAATATAGAGCTCATGAAATAAACCTCTAGCCAACAAGTGGACCCCAGAGCTTCCCCTGAACCTGGCTGTATACTTTATGCAGCTCAAAGTAGGTACTGCAGTCGTTCTAAGGTCTGGGCCTCCTTGTTTTCTTCCTGTGATGCCTTGGGTGAGAACTACGCTTATACCGTCCTGATACACTTGCCCGTTTGTTCCTCTAAACGCCATCTGGGAATAGCAAGCGAATGTGCTGTGGAACTCGACCACGCTCAACCCAAACGCGCCGCCCTTGGGAAGGTGGCCCTACCCGACCTAGTAAAAGACGGCCTCATTCCTTCAAATCCCGATATGTCGAAACTTGGGCATTTCTCGTTTCATTTCATATCGTGCAACTTTCGACAACGGTCTCACCACTACGCGAGGTGATCTTCCCCACGGCAGGGAATCTATAGCCAGTCCGATTCGTGATATTTCACTCCAACAACATGCGGTTACTTATAATAGCTCGTCACTACCGCTCGCAATGCTTTGTTCAATGGCCAAGCGGACGGCCCTTTCCTCAAAAACAGGGCCCTGGCCATCGCATTTGGCCTGAGGCTTGAGCCGCTCGCTCACGTCAGCCACATCTACCATGCCTCTCTTGAAGAGCTCATGATTGATGATGAGGTCCCACGTGGCCCCGGCGGCCAGAAGACGTTCGCCCGAATCGGACTCGACGATCCGATGGCTGGGCGTCTTATTCGCGTGGTTCGCAAGCAGATCCGAGTAGAAATCCGTGGGATTGTATTGCATTGGGCCCGTGGTGGTCGGCACGCCACCCGGCGGCGACAATGAGCCGCTGTGGCCCTGCATGTTCGACGTCGCGCGCAGAATTTCGTTCTCGGTGCTGATCTTCTGGAGGTCGCGCTTCAGCTTCTCGTTCTCGCTGGCGGTTTGGTTCTGTGCCGCTTCCAGACTGGCAAGCTTCGCTTCGAGATCCTTAACGTGCCGTTCCTTGCGTTCCCGGAATGCCCGCTGACTAGAAGGGAAACCCGCATTAGTTCCGATGCCCGAAACCTACTACCAGCTATCCACAGTCTATCGAACAAGAATCGGCCCCCTATGTCGTGAAGCATACGAGGAATACTCACGCAGCCCTGTTCTGCGCTTTCCTACGAGACTGCGCGGGAGTCAAATCGTCATCATCCGAGTTCGAACCGGTCTGCCGGTCGGGGTCGGCCTTCGTCAGAGAGATCACGTCGACCTGAGGTTGCAGCCCCTTTGCTGCTCCATTGACCTGCAAACGATTCTGGCCGGTTAGGGGCTGTGTGGGCGGAGTCGGAGGCCCGGGAGGACCCTGGAAGGCAGGCTGTGGCTGGTGGTTGTACTGTCCATACTGGTCGAAATTTTGGAATTGGTCATTCTGGAAACCTTCGTAGACATCCTAAGAATACAGGTCTAGATGTTAATATTGCTCTGGATGGATATATGGCCGCAGTGGGCGGCAGCCGCATAGAACGGATGGAGACGAGGGAGACGAACGGGTGGAGATTGATTGTTGTACTCTTCGGACACGGCCGAGTTCGAATGGGAGGGTGTTAGGGGCGGAATGCCGCCGATGAACTGATAAGGCTGCGCACCACTGTAGTATGTCGACTGTGAGAAGTCCATGTTTAGGACGGGAGGTTGCGAATTGCGAATTGCGAATGCGAACTGCGAACTGCGAACTGCTATTGCTATGGCCCAGGTAGGCACTACTATTGGTACTGTAGCTAAGGCTTGCTTGTAAACTTTGTCGAGGAAAAGGCGCCGTCGGGATTGAAGAGCCAGAGGAGCTGAGGAGCTACTAAGTGGTAGGTAAGCGGGTAGTGGGGCTCCTCCTGGAGTGCTCTCTACGGGTCTCTAGTAGGTAAGTAGTCGCTGAACGTGCTGAAGGTGGTAGTGGTGACAGCGGTAGCGATAGCTGATATCTAGCGGTAACCAGTAGTGGCAGAGTGGTAAGGCGGGTAGCAGTGGTATGGAGGGGGTTCGGTGCGTTTTGATGCGTTTGATGGAGAAGTACCTAGGTATCGAGAATTATTGGCAGAGCATCACACAGCGCCAGCTGGCTTGACCCAAGAACAACCTGCTTGTACACACGAGGTAAGACTCGGGTTCAACAAAAGTCAAGGATGCGACGGCAGCGTGCTTTACTGCGTACCGAGTCTCAGATGAATATATGCGATCGCAAGTCCGCATCAATCTAGTTATGTACATACATACATACATACAGCACATATATACATATCTACTACTACATACATGTGGGTATATATTCGTACGTAACCACATGCAGACGCAACGTCTGCTCATGCTCTCGAGGGCCAGCCAATAACGCGATCTTCGGTGTCGGCCCTAACGGCTGTACTACGTGATCATCAGCTAGACTGACATCTTGAATGTTCTGGAAAATGGCCCAAGACCGCGCTTGGCCTTGCCTGTCTACGCTAAGAAATAGGTATGTACCCTTGTGCTAAGAAAAGACGAGAAATGCATGGTAATAGGTAGTAGCAGGTAGTAATCAGCGAGAATAGCATGTAACGGCGTGGCTCGGGGCGTGGTTCCCCTTTCCTTCAGAGCTCCCCCACGCCGCTGTGGGCTGATGAGAAGTCACTCACCTGATACATAGTACAATAGTTACTTATAATTATGTAGTCTCCCCAGATGTCCTTCTTCAACCTTTTCTCTCGCCGAAGGGTGGTAATAACAGCAGGGCTCTACTTATGTATCAACCTTGGAACTAGGGGGCAATGCAAAACCTTGCATAAGAGCAATCAAGATCCCTGTCGCCTGCCAAAGGAGGTGTTCAAGGCACGACGGTCCATTGGATATGGTAACCAAAACCCAGGCACGAACGCAAATCAGTAGGACAGAAGAAGAGATCGCCGACCTTAGACCCACTACCGAACAACCCCAGATTCGCTCTGCTGGCCAAGTTTTGCGTCAAGCCAGCCACCACCAAAGTAACATAGTAGGAATAACAAGAGGCCGTTGGACGAGCTCAGGTCCGAAGTGTCGGCCGGTTGGTCGCCTACGAAAGTGATACCCCTCCGATCACAACGATCCGTAACGAATAGTTTCGTAACGAACAGGTTGAGGGCTGTCATGCTCTCGAAAGACCATTACACAGAGCTGCGAAGTGGCCCTGCCGTGATCGGCTGGTCTATTTTTGGCCGGCTTGGCCTGATGGCGACCGGCTGCTGTCAGATGTGAATTCAAGCAAACCAGGCCTTGAAGGCTTCTCGGGCCTGGACCTAGTTAGGCCGACTGCGACGAACAAGGTCCAAAGCTAATGCAAGCTATCTACTAGGCCTACTTTGTCACAACGTCCTGGGACATCCTCAAGAGTTGAGGATCTTGAGTCTCCTGTCTTCGGGGTGTCCAGCCACTAAGAGGACAGCCAGGCACGCCCAGCAGCCATGACATCTTGCAGAAGAGAATCACCACCCCTTCATGCCAATCACGTAAACCTCTTTGAGCCAAAAAGTCCATGTTTCTGCTTCACACCACGCCTCTGTCACATCTTATCCTGTTCTGCCACAGCTCTGCACGTAAGGTTGCACACAAAGAAAGGAATAGTGGCCTTCGTTGAACTCTCACCTGCTCTTCGATTCGCTGTGGACAGCTAACCAGTAGGATCCCCAGTAGCTGTGGCCGCCCCCAGTCATCCTCGAGGATGCATGTATAACGACGGCCCTCAGCATCGATGATTCTAGCAGGTGAGGTCACACAATTATACTACTTCCGTCGGGTGACCGACATCCCGTTACCTTCTTCATGTAGCTAGTGTAAGCTATTTGTTTCGTAGTAGTGGCAGAAGTCATGATACTCGGCATTCTCTATTCTCTTCTCTGTTACTCGGTATCCATGTTGCCGGCGACAATGCCTTCAACGAAGGCTATAACGCCAAAAGTGTAAGTGCTCAGAGCACGGAGGTCACTGATACATGACCTGAGCCGAGCACAGGGAGTAATAGACATTGGCCATAGGCATCTACTTGCTATCAAAACACTGACTGGCGAATCAGCTGCAAGGCAGAATTCAAATCCTGTCAGCCTTTCTACCTCACTGGATGGTTTGGCAAGAATTCTCCCAATGAGCCTAATGAAAGCCCCATCAAACATGTGCTGCTCCCAACATCATCAATGTCGGGGAATGTCCCCAAATTCGCAACGATTAACCTGTGCCCATGGATCCTGTTTCAATCGTCAGTTTATTCAGCTCGATTGTCTGTCGCCGACGTGATAGCGAAGAGTATCGCTTACCGATAGAGCTAGTATCTTCTTGGAGAACACCAATGCTGTCAGCCTTCAGTTTGATTTCGTCGTTATAGCCTCGAAAGTTTACCGAGTCGCACATCGGTCGCGTTTGGAACAAGCTATTACTAGGGCTGGTCAGCTTTCTGTTTAAGGCACAACTGCTAACGCACACCATGTGGCGAGTCAAGTAGCCGAGCGTCTATCGAATTTGACACAGGAAAACTATAAGGATGATACACTATGTCCAATACCACAGTCTCCCATAGCACCGCCGTCACAGGGAAAAGGTCAGCCAGTGATTCGGCTGGGGATAGCTGCGTCATGTTCACTGCGGAATGCAATATGCCAACGTCGCAACAGCAAAGGGGTAATAGCAGCAGCATCTCGATCAGCTGGAATAGACAAACAAATCGAACGTGATAAGTTCTTAATGGAAGGTGATATACTATCACAAGACTCAGGACGCAAAGCGCTGTTGCTCGGCATATCAGAGTCTGGCAATCGACTGTCCTAATGGCTATGATGTTGTTCGCTGCAGGAGACTATACCCACGAGGAACGCTCTTCCTTTGTCGAGATCATCTGGAGCAACGTCACGCACAAGCCTCATATCCAATACGAGGCTTGCTCTCAAAGCAATGGAATCGTTTAGTATACCATTTGGTGACGAAACCAGAACAGATCATCACGTCATGGCCATATTCAGGATTCCTACGTATCTGGAGATATACTCGACACATGTGGAAACGGCTATATTGTCTTTATGGGTTGATACAGGATCACAAGAGGCATACCAACGGCGGTTCGAATATCAACTACATATAAACTCCCAGCCTTAAGCAGATGATATATGTCGCCTTGCACTTCACGATTACATGCCAACCACCGACGACGTCTTTCGCAGTCGTGTGAGGACAACTAGATCCTCAGAAACCACTTTTGATGCGGGCTCCCTCGGTGTCAGAATTTATGACATGGGAGGGTCCAGGTCGGAGTGTGTCAACGGCCATCTTTACAGTAGATACCACGGCTTGCCAAAGTGCGGTTCGAAGATAAGGATGTCAACTGCATGCACAAACAACTAGACGTCTTTGGCATCGTTGCCAATGGCTGGCTCATGCGCAAGTTTATTGTTATTCTCGTTATGACCCATGTTGATCTGCTCGACGAGGCTCTGGAGCTAAGCTCCGTCGATAGGTGCTTTCCGGGTTTCGCTTCTCTTCATCCATCAGGCTCGATTGGTTTGAAGGAGAAATACTTAACTCATCTGGAAGATCGCTTCAAGTCACCCATTCAAGACAAAGGCACCTAGGTGTCGAGTGTGTATGGTAACTCGCGCAGACATGATTCATATTAACTCACACAATCCAGCAAAGGATGTTTCCGAAGCTATTGCATCACGTGGAAAGGGGTAAAACAGAGTAAGTTTACAGTAGTAAACAGTCTTACATAGCATACTGTGGAAGTTGGAAGTTCTTTGAGAGCTTTCTACGCCTTCTGACCATCTATTGGAAGCGTACGTTGCATGAAGTAGTGCTTCATGGAATCTTTCGGTTTTCAGAGTGAGTATGATGACTATTATTTAGTGGTATGGGCGAACTCAGTGGTGCAAGCTACCGCCCCTGATAAGTAAGTGTCTAGATATTGGATATTTGGGCCATGGGGTATTGATACCAACCCCCTTGCGGCGCAGCCCAAGACTCGATACAATGCTGAGCGTACTTTGCATGGCACCAATACATGAGACAAGACATATGTAGGTAGGCTTCCTCGTATAAATCGGGTGGTTGAAGAGCACACGGAACTTGCAGTGTGATCACCATCCACCAACCCGTAGGGGGGTGTTTGCACCCCCCCCCCGCCCCCCTATGAATATATTTCGGAGATTGACACATGTTGGAGAATATTATGCAAAAGGCTGATATTAGACGCTATTCGCATACAATCTCGAGTATGGTTGATTTCCTTTGATGCAAAGGAAATTGGTGGTTCATAACACTCAACAATCAACCTTGGGGTCAGCTTTCTTTACCCCTTTTTGAGGTCTTGGCAAAAGTCTAAGCGGAATCCCCACGACGTATCTACTAGCATTTGAAAGGAGTATCTCATCGACGAGACCCCTCAAACTGAACTTCACTTAGTGACATGATGGAGATTCCACCTACCCTGTTAACGATCGAACTATACAATCAAAGCAGCAAGAAAATAATTATTAATATAGTGTATTCCGGCAGTGGGCATGCGGTTTTTTAAGGAAGAGGTATTGCTCACTAGGTTAGGGGCAAAGTAGTGGGTTACGATGGTTAACATTCAATGCAACCTGTCCTCAAACATCTGATGTATTCAGCTAACATCTTCAAGCAGCATGATAAGCATCAGCTTAAGTAGCCTTCTATGGCTTATCATACCAGACTGTAGCACATAACGGAGGAAAGACCCAACATGCATCAGGAGGTGTACCCAAGCGAACAAACCTCGTTTAACTACCCTCATCTAGCCAATAGAAAGCAGTCGCAAACCATCATCCGTCGAATAAGCTCATCATGCGCATCTGAGCCTTGGGTTAGATGCGGTAATATCCCTGAACTAGGAGCTTGATAGATTTCAACTTGGTCAATGCTTGATGTCCTGAGGCCTACGACCTGCACAGGTGATAAGGGGTAGGTGTGCGGATACAGCATATGAGACGAATGAAGTTTCCAGACGAGGTTAAGCAGCGTAGGTAATTGGCCACTAAAGTACCTAGGTAGGTGCCTGGGAGGGTTGGCTATGAGAAAGCAAACAGTTCGGCCTTAGGACCAATGAAAGGGCAATAGGTACCACTTAGGCAGATGCCTATTGCCAGATGCCTAGTAGCTGGAGGTTGAGGGTTCCCTCTGAAAGCGAGGAGGGACGCTTGCGTGCTTGCCGGTCTACTAGACTACATACCTCCTACCTAGGTATAGATATGAGATCCCTAAGGACCACGGGAAAGCAACACAGTGTCCCATAATGCTTTCCTACATATAAGCAGCACTGAGGCAGTCCAATGTTATCAACGAGTTATCATTGGATGTACCTTGATTGCTTTGAAGGGACCTTGGTCAGGTAGCAAGTAACGACCTTGACGACTAAGCAGGTGAATAATACCAGGTACCTAATTACATCCCTCTATGATGTATGGCCACTGCAATTCGAGGTGGCCTTACTTACCTATCTTTGGTAAGAAGTGAATCTACCTACATGTAGTACCTAGTACCTACATAAAGTACCTGCACCTTCCCCTGTTCACAGACGTCGTGACTAATAGGGCCACCTACCTAGGTACATAGGCAAGTTACGATTGACTCAAGTGAAACTCCCCATTGTCAGTTCCCAACCCGACTCAAGCTTGGACCCAGGCTTGGACTTGGCCCCAGGATTACAACAACGACTCCTTTCCCGAAGGAAAGTACCGCCCACTCGGTTTATCAGGCCGTCCTTTCTTCTCCCCTCGGCCCAAGACCTCTTGAACCGTCCATCTGCACCCGTCCACCTCTACCTGACCGATGCTACCTACTCAAGTTGGTATCAAGAAAACCTCGTTTGTCCTATCCATCTAAACACCCCCTTGTGGAATATATGACCGTACCCTATAACCCATCGTTCCTTTCCACGTAAGATCACCCTCGGATACTCCTTAGTGAAATACATTGTCATAGGTTCATCATTGTTCGTTCCGTGCAGTCACAGCCATGGACAGCTTAGCACCTGGTGGGCTTACGTCCCCAAGA
Organism: Diatrype stigma; assembly: GCA_022225965.2. Classification (NCBI taxonomy): domain Eukaryota; kingdom Fungi; phylum Ascomycota; class Sordariomycetes; order Xylariales; family Diatrypaceae; genus Diatrype; species Diatrype stigma. The sequence continues at coordinate 183,727 of JAKJXP020000082.1, forward strand.
GGCATCCTAAAATCGCGAGGACAGTTGGTATCACCCTACGAATCGGCCCCTCAGACCGAGAACCAGCAGCGGCAGCAACAGCAGCAGCAGCAGCAGCAGCAACAACAACAACAACAACAACAACAGCAAGAGCAAGAGCAACAGCCAACACCAAAATATACCACTGTTGGCTCTGTCTACAATCCCCAAGCCTCTCAGCCGCTCCAGCCTCCCGCCCGTCGAGGTCGCACCATCAAATGGCCTCCTACACCTCACTCGGATTCGCCACACCCTCTTCTTCCCAAGTCTGCATTCTCTGCATTGTCATATAGGAATGCCAACTCTCACATACCTCAGACACCTCCCTCTACTCTGGGTAGCTTTCAACATTACTCTCCTTTACGTCAGAATTTCGACCGTGCTGTTAGCCCCTCTACTAGTCCTGCCGCTTTCAACTTCGGTAATAACGACAGAGAAGTCACCACGCAAATGGCTGTAAGCCTAGATGCTCCCCTGCGATCACCTACGGAACTGGCAAACATGCTGCGTGGAAATCAACCTGGCGTTCAGGCCACGGCTGGCCCGAGCAAACATGACGCAAAGTTACAGGGTGATGATGGCGGCGGCGACGACGATGATGCTGACACCGATGATGATCCTGCTGGAGAACCTCTTAGACGGATGTCGGTCAAGTCTTTGACAAACCTGGCCTCCTACCTGAACCCAATGCAGAAACCCGCCCAAAAACTTCTCTCGAAAGCTCAACTTGCACCAATCATGACCAACCCTTACGCCCAAGAGATGCTATCGTCGTACCAACCACAAGACTCCATGGGAGAACAGAGAAGTCTACCACTCAACGGCTCTCGGCATACTCGCTCCGACCCTGTCGCCATGGGGGATCTATTGCAGTCAGCTAGAGCGGGCGAGAGCAGCGGCCGGAATCGACCCTTGAGAATCCCCCCTGGTTTCGACTTCCCACCCCAGAGAGGTTCTATGGGCCCAGGCTATCAAGCTGTGAGAGACTCCACCCCTGGAGCTCTTCCCAGAGGGGCTGGAGTACCTCAGCCACTCACAGCAGGTCCGCCCGGCCAACGCCACTATAGAGCCTCTGCTTTGGAGTCCATGGATGCCATGCCGAATAACTTTCGAAGATCCCAAGATATCAATGAGGAGGCTCTGATGCCGAATCCGTATAACGCACATATACAACACCACCATCCACAATATTCTCTAGATGCAGAATCTAGCGCAGCCTTTGAAAATGACGGCTTATCTTCGATCCGGGAAATGCTAGCTCAAGGCAACGGCAAGGGAAGAGCAACTATACGGTCCAAAGTGGTTGATACTTTGCCCGCAGAGGATGTCAGTGATCTATACCCTGAAGGTCTTCCTGCAAACTTCGGTATCAATACGATGCTACTGCCGCGAGATTGGGCACAAGACTATCCTTTGGACCAGACGCATGAACGACGCAGAGCCACGAACATCACAGAGCATATGTCTAGAACGCTGAGACACTTTTACAGCGGCGCCGATATGTTCGATAAGACAATCGACGAAGCAATTGAAGACCGAAACCGTCGTGCTTTCCATCAGACTCTCGGTGTTATAGGTGGCGAGAGGAAGAAGGCTAAGATTAACCCAGAATTGCGTATCAAGGACGCGGCTGCAATCCCGACCCACGAGCATGCTGAACCGCTATTGAATATGGCATTTCAGACATTCCTCAACTTCCAAGACACACAATCCAATGACTCCCTTTAGAAGTCCGATGGTAGTTGAAGAGCACAGAGTGCATACTTGGGTTATGTCTTTACAGTAGCGATCACGAGCTCTACCCATTTTTCGCATTTGGGAGCCATGTCACATCGGCTTTGGAGATGAGATGCCTTGAATTTGGGTCAAGCAGGTTCAAGCATGAGCTGATTCTGTCACGGGGCTTGCCTTGGCAAATCGATTCGCTCATGACAGGAGTGATGGATGAAAGCATAGGCCGGGGGGGGGGGGGGGGGGGGGGGGGGGGGGGGGGGGGGGGGGGGGGGGG
>JAKJXP020000082.1:185762-228634 GCA_022225965.2 Diatrype stigma
CCCATCACCAACCCTCTTCCACACACCCCCCCCCCCAACCGAACGAGAAACGGGAAAAAAGAAAGAGGAAAAGAAAAAAAGTAATGGAGAGATGCTTTCTAAGCCCCTAATACATTGATTTTGGTAATCTCTTGTTCCTCCAGCACCTCCTGTGGTGGTATACCGACAATAATGGTAATAGGGGGTCATACGTTACTGCCAAGAGGAGTTTACGTCAGAAAGGGATGTCTACACAGTGAAGTCACAAGAGGCTCACTATAATCGTGAGAATAGCAACGGCCGAAGAAAGACCCTTCGGGCTCACCTAGTGATAGAGAGCAATGGGCTGATTGGATGCTGGCGAACGGAGACTTGTATTGTTAGGACGTTGTCTGTAATGTATTCAGCTAATTATCCACCACCACCATCACCCAATCGCATTAATGAGCAACATTCGATGCTTTTTATAATCACCGTTCTTTGAATGCTGAGAATCTAGTGGTATTTTGCTTTCACGTTTTTGTTCTAGTATGGATTTTCGTGACTTCATTTATGACAAGATGTAAAGAAGACAAGTCTCTCGCGAAGCCGAGCTCGATTGGCATGTCTTTCAAGGCACACCCTACCTGTAAAAATTATTAGGTACTGAAGTAAGAGCTCTCAAGTGATCCAAACAGAAGTAAACAGCCATCCACTCATCCAATCATCCATCCGTACATTCATTCAGTCGTCCACTCATCTTCACCATTCCAACGACTCCCGAGCCCGAGCCTGATGGCCACCACCAGCTTCCTCTTCCCGCCACTCTTCCCACTCTTCCCACCCCCCCTTGCCTCCTCCTCCTCCTCCTCCGCCTTCCCCCACCTCCCTCTCTCCATCTCCATGTGCACCCTCATACTCCCCATAGAACTCCCCATCCTCCCTCTCCAGCCGGGCCACCAGCCCCCTCACAGCCGGCTCCACGACCGCCCTCTCGGCCCGGTACCGCGCCCCCTGCTTCATGCGCGTGTAGAAGACGGGACAGTCCCCGCTGTCGCAGGGTATCGTGTCCGTGACGTCGGCACCACCACCGCCGCCATCGAGCGGCGCCAGCCCGGCGCAGCTGCGGCACACGCGCGCCACGTCGAGCAGCTTGGCCTCCTCGGCTGCGAGCCGCGCCTGCAGCGTGAGGAGGGAGGCGGGCGCGTCGGGGCCCTTGCATCGGCTGCAGAGGGGGAGGTCGTCGGCATTGCTGTTGTTGTTATCGTTGTTATAGTAGTAGGTGTTGCTATTGTTGCTGTTCTTCTTGAGCTTGACGTCGCAGACGAGGCACGCCGCGGCTCTCATGTAGGATTCCAGGGTAGCGGCAGCCGCCCCTTTTTTCCTCGTCATCGCTGCTACTAGACCACCACCACCACCACCACCACCGTCGTGATGATGATGATGGTTGCCGATATCATGGGCGGCGTGGGGATCCACGCGCCGGATGCGCTGCACCTTGGGCATCTCGTCGTACCACTGGCGCACGTTGGCGCCGACGAGGTTGAAGATGCGCTCGAGGGGCGGGATCAGGTTCTTGGCGATGTAGTAGTCGGCGTCGAGGCGCAGGTGCGAGGCGGCGCCGCCCGGCGCGAGCAGGTCCGCGGGCGCGACGCAGCGGTCGGCGAGCCGGGCGCCGGGCGCCCCCGTCACCACCACGTAGGGCACGCGCTCGCCGTACTGGGGCTCGGCGCGCGCGTCGCCCAGCATGCGGCGCGCGCTGACGAGGGCGCCGGGGGGCGGGGGAGGGCCGGGGCCAACATCGACGCCGCCGTTGGCGTTCTTGTACGTGCCCAGCTTCACCTCGCGCGCGAAGCAGAAGTCCTGGATGGAGACGGCGCCGCGCATGATCTTGTCGCACTGGCGCTGGAAGTAGCGCTTGACCTGGCTGAGGTCGGCCGTGTCGAACAGGAGCCGCAGGGCCTTCTCCTCGATCTTCTGCTCGGCGGGCGTGCCGTCGCGGCGGACCGTCTCGATGCCCTTGGCGTCGAACTCCGGGCGGGCCTGGCCGGGATCTTCGTACTTGTAGCCCACGTAGCGCTTCTTGGCCAGCAGGACGCAGGGGTGGTAGACCTTCTCGAACTTGAGCTTGACGGGGCGCGGGTTCATGTCCGTCACGGCCTGCGCGATCTCGTTGCCGATCGCGAAGGCCTGGTCCTTGGTCCGCCCGGGAAGCGACACGAACAGGCTGTCCGTGTCGCCGTACACTACCTCCGCCTGCCACTTCGAGACCGAGTGGATTAGCGCGATCGCCCGCTCGAGCGTCTCCCGACCCGTCTGCACGATGCTGTCCGCGATCTCTGAGCAGGGCATGCGGCCCGAGAAGGACGCCGAGGTGTATCCGTATGTGACGTTAGCGAGGAGCTTCAGTGCGAGTTGTCGGTTGTTAAGCAGTTGCTGCAAGGTCTTGTCTTCCTTGTCTTGCTTCATGCCGCTCTTCACCATCAACCGGGTTTCGAGGATCTCCGTGAGCATCTTCGCTAGCAGTGATTTCCTGATCTCCGGCTTGCAGTACATGATGCCGTTTGGCGCAATATTGATGTAGTCTTTGAGCAGGCACAGAAGCTTCTCCTGCCGCTGGTAGTCGGCGAACCCCATCTTGCTCTTGCCGCGCCAATTGACTATGCGACCTAGGAAGGTCGAGTAGCAATAGTTGTAAGCGATCATTACGCTGGGGTACAGGCTCTGGAAATCCAGTACCAGGAGAGGGCTGTTGTAGAACGCGCTCTGCGGCTCCATGACGAGGGGCAGGCACTCGAGCGCGTTCTGGCTTCCGACTTGCTTTCTGTCAGGGGATACCAGTATGAAGTTCTCTGGCTTCGCGATTCGGAACATGATGGACTCCACCTTGAACTGCGATCCCCGCGAGAAGACGGAGAAGAAATCCACACCCAGAAGCCGCGCTTGTTCGCTCGTTCGCGGGATCAGCTCGTTCGCCTCCAGTATCTCGATGTCGAGTTTGGTCCTCGTCAAGTAGTATCGAAGGAGCTTACTGAGATCTCGGACCCTTCCACTTGTATACCACGCGGTTAGAATGTGCCAGGGATAGTGAGGGATGCGTCGATGTAGCAGATGCCAGACGACGTTCTCCATTGTGTACTGGAGTAGGTTTAGTTCTCCTCGCATGGCCCTCCAGATGTTAATCATATGCCTGCCGGTTACTCGAATTGTTGATGTGGTATTGAAACCCCATCGATCTGCCTCCTTTCCAAACCGCCCGAAAGACTGGCTCTTCATTCGCGAGAATTCATCGCATAAGTTATAATCATACTTGAACCGAGCTCGTTCGATCAAGTAGCCCCACGAACTCCCATGGACCTCGTACCCAGTGAGGATATCCGGGTCATGCGTTCGGACGATTTCGACCATCCGCGTCATCAAGTCTAGCTCGGACGGCTCTTCAACAACGTTGACCGGTGTCTGCTTCTGTATTCTTCGGGCGAGCAATCCGTCCTCTGACAGTACGATCATTCCAGACTGGACTGCCAAAGACGCTTGATCACTGGTAGCAAAGTGTTCATCCGACTTGGAGCACCAGAATATACACTGCACCTCATCTTCTTCAGGGTTCGGGACAAGTTTGCCTCTGCTGTTCACATGTATTTCTAGGCTCATAGTGCTCATGTATTGGGCCTCGTGTTGCACACTGGTTGACTTCTTTTTCTGCGAGTACTTGAATCCATGCTTATTCTTTGGGGTCGGACCGTCGATTTGGGACAGATACGGCCTGCGATCTAGGCCACTGGCTCTTGTGCCGGCCTTTGGCGCGTGCTCTATAGCCTCCTGGGCCTCATCCCACCAACTTTGGACATCCTTGAAGGTCGGTGGCGGATCTGCTATCTCCCAACTTCTCAGACTACACTCTTGCCGGTATTCCTTGTACAGTTGATCCCCTTTGCGGCTATCCAGTGGCGTATCTGGCTTTATGGCAAAAGTAGCCGGGGAATTCCCTGTAGGATCGAAGTCTGGGAGATAGGGGGTAGTATTACCTTCGAGTCGAAATTCTTGTCCAGCATACTCGCGTGTACGATTTGGTACATCTTTCTCTTCGCTGTAAAAAGCATCTTGGTAGATGACACCAGGGCGATCTAGAGATTGCATGGTAGAAAGAACATCTTCTGTCGACGGCGGTAATTCACCAAAGATGACAAATTGTGCTTGCGGTCGAGGTAGACAACCGATGTCTATTGCCTTCTGAGGGGATGACCCTTTGATAGTACTCCCGGAAGAGCTGATTGAATCCCTTTTGGTTGACTCGGAACTGGCGTAGGCAGTCGTTTTTGGAGTAAGAGTGAGGGGCTCGAACGAGACATGCTTCTGGACTGGACTGTCCTGGCTCTTCTGAGAGTTTGACTGCTGGCTTAGTCGTAGCTTGGTTTCTGGGTTGTTTGGGTCTTTGACGACTGTGAATTTCAACGCTGAGTTCTTTAAGCCTTTGCCACTTTTGCCTTTGGAATAGGATGCTGGACCCTGTGAGGGGGCTGATAGGAACTTTGCGTTCTTGTGCTCTCCTGATGAATCGGATCTGGTAGCGTTTGAATCACTAACGGCATGGCTATTGATATCTAGAGCGAACTCTACGCGGCGGCGCTTTGAATCTTGTTCTTTAGGAGCCGGCGACAATGAACGCTTGTTAACCATTTCGTTTTGCTGGACCCTTGGTAGATCTCGAGATCTGCTAATTAGACCTTGCTTTTCAGCAACCAAAAGAAGATCCCTTGATATTGGAACCTTCGGCCGTTGTCCTGTAAGCAAGCAGCTTGTGGCGATGCCTCTAGGTAAAGGTATGGGGGAGTCCAGATCGCTCATATCATGGCTAGTAGTAGCTCGCTTGCTAGAGACGGACCTGGTTGCAGGGCCGGATTTGGATTGCTTGTGAATCTGAGCTTCTTTGGGGGTTGGGTTCTGCAAAACCCTGCTCTCAAGGACAGGTCGATCTTTCAAAGCCTGTGCAGCGCGAAGTTGATCCTCATCAGAATCGTCCGGGAAGAGGCCGTCATCATCCTTCATATCGTCGAGGATACGGTCCTCATCTACCAAGATACTGCTAGTTGGATTCTCATCTTCTTCAAGCACTTTACTCGACATACGCAGGGTTGAAGCTATGTTCTCTGGATACAAATCTTCGACTGACTGCAGCAAAGTCTGGATAGTACTTTCCAACGGAACAGGTTGGACGAACGTGTCAAATGTGACATCGTCACGGGCACCTTGGTCGTTCTCTTGCCTGATCAACTTATGAACTTGTGCTCTATATTCTTCCTCGTGGAGCCAGCCTGGGGGTTGGGAGTTGCGAGGATCAGCGGACATGGAGATCAGGGCTTCAGGCGGAAAGGGGCTGCTCCCGGGATTGGAAATCATCATCCTTCTTTTCCGACGCTTTGTCTCGTCTCTCCAAAGACCAGCCATGCTGTGAACAAGTTTCATGTCGGAAGGGAGGGCATGTTTTCGCTCCACAAAATCGTGATGAAGTCGCCTCTCCTTGATTTCAGCCCGGTTCATGATGTCTTGAACACATATATCAACCTCGATGGAGCAATGACTGGCGCGAGGAAGATTTGCATCGTCGGTGATGCAACTGTTCGGTACAGACTGGCTGTGCCAAATATGAAGCGACTCTTCATTTTCTTCACGTTTGGGGACTGGAGCCCTGAAGGAAACTCTCCGGACCTCGACATAATCGCAGCCATAGATATTATAGTCGGTCATGAACTGCAGCAAATATTGAAGATGTGCTTCATGCGGTTGAAACCTCCTTTTCAGGATGACTCCCTGCAAGAGGAGCTCGGCAAGTCGGGTCATGTACATGGGATTCAGCATGTATATCTTAAGGTAGAATTTATAGCCAACATGGAAGCCAAAGAACGGGATTCCTTTGGCAAGGGTGATCCTAGCCACGTATTTCTGATTCCCATCGTAGACATTACGTCTGTAGCTTACCGCCAAGGCATGGTCAATGGAGAGGTGTAGGCGATATATGTAGGCGTTCACTGATGAGCAGGTCAGAACGACAGATCTCAAGGGAAGGCAGGCAGTAGGGAGGTGGTTATGGTTAGTTCGCTTACCATCGTCCGGCTGTAAGCTGCCATCATACTCGATATACAGATAGGGGAACGCGCCATGAATATGGGCGCATACCTTCTGACCAGTCTCGGTTGACCCAAAGATCCTCACCACAGGGATCTTGGGCTCCTTTCGAAGATCGAAGGCCGATGCATCGTCACGAAGTTGAGGGTCATATTTGGTCGGGGTGGCCTGATAGTGATCTATGCAGTTCAGCCGCACTCGGAAGACATCCATGCTGATGCATGCATAATGCGGGCATTGCTTGGACAAGAATGTAGGTAGGAAGTTACTGCCACTATAGCTATATCATAGCTATGTCATCTTGTCTTGATATGTTATATCATCTCGGGTATTGATGATGGTGTTGGTCAAAATGAAAGGAAAGAGGGCCTGAAGGAGTCAGAAGCAGAAGCAGCGTTCTAGCCCCCCTGAAACTTGCTGTGGTGTTGTCTAGAGTGTCTAGAGTGAAACGCGTAGGTTCAATTCCAACCCACGGAGACGCGACTGCGAAGTACATGATCCTTTGTACCTAGGTACCTACTTGTATGTAAGCGTCACGCGGTCATGTGACATTCATACATAAGCCCGCCCCACTACATGCATGCACTACCTACAGTAGGTAGTGACAGTTGGAACCTTGGAAGCCATTGTCACACCAGCCACTTCTTCAACTTCACCACTTCCAGGTTAGACTACCTACCTAGGTAATTAACCTACATCAGCCACAACCCTTTAAACTTCTTGGTAAGACCAACGCGAATGACAGACGATCTCCTCCAGCCGAACCTTCCATTTCTTCAACCCTTCACATCTTACCTGTTCGGTATCTAGCTTCCTACGGTCGCCTGTCCAATAACCCGGGATACAGGCATCTTATTTCGTGCCAGTCGACGACTCAGCCTGAGCCAGCAACCCCGCGAATAGTTAAGCTATATACCTGACAACCAATATTGGTCGAAACGAAACATCCAATCCATCATGCCACCACCGCCGCCGCCGCCTTCGCGGCGCAACAACAACAGCAGCAGCAACAATGCCGTCAGCACCACCAACAGCGACGGCTCGCGGGGCGCCTACGCCACGGCCAAGGAGGAGAACATCTACATCCCGTCGTTCATCAGCAAGCGGCCCTTCTACGCGGGCGAGGGGGGCGACGAGGGGACGACGGACTACCTGGAGCACCAGCGGAAGAAGCAGCAGGACGACGACGACCGCGCCAACGCGAACAAGTGGTACGACCGGGGCAAGAAGCTGGGGCCCGCCGCGACCAAGTACCGCAAGGGCGCGTGCGAGAACTGCGGCGCCATGACCCACAAGACCAAGGAGTGCCTGAGCCGGCCGCGCGCCAAGGGCGCCCGCTGGACCGGCCGCGACATCCAGGCCGACGAGGTCGTGCAGGACGTGCGGCTCGGCTGGGACGCCAAGCGCGACCGCTGGAACGGCTACGACCCCAAGGAGTACCGCCGCGTGGTCGAGCGGTACAACCAGGTGGAGGAGCTGCGGAACCAGCTGACGACCGGCGGGGGCGGCGACGGTGCTAAGAAAGGTGGTGGCGGCAACGACGACGCAGACGACGACAACGACGACGGCCGCAACGCGGCGGGCGAGAAGTACGCCGAGGAGTCGGACATGGGGCGGCACCAGAGCACGGCGACGCGGCAGCTGCGGCTGCGGGAGGACACGGCCAAGTACCTGCTGAACCTGGACCTGGAGTCGGCCAAGTACGACCCGAAGACGCGGACGATGGTGGACGCGGGCGCGGTGGCGGCCGACGCCGACCGCGCGGCGCAGCTGTTCGCCGAGGAGGGGTTCCTGCGGGCGTCCGGAGACGCCGAGCAGTTCGAGCGCGCCCAGCGCTACGCCTGGGAGAAGCAGGAGCGCGAGGGCGACACGAGCCAGCACCTGCAGGCCAACCCCACCGCGGGCGAGTACTTCCGCAAGAAGGAGCGCGAGGAGGCCGCGCGCCAGCGCGAGGCCCAGCGGCGCGCCCTGGAGGAGAAGTACGGCCTGGACGGAGCCGGCGCCGGCAAGAACAAGCCCATGCCCGACGCGCTCCGCGACATGCTGGTCACCGAGTCCGAGGCCTTCCACGAGTACGACGAGGCCGGGCTGATCAAGGGGGCGCCGCGCGCCGTCGCCCGCTCCAAGTACGCCGAGGACGTCTACCTGCACAACCACACGTCCGTCTGGGGCAGCTGGTGGTCGGACTTCCGCTGGGGCTACGCCTGCTGTCACTCGTTTATCAAGAAGAGCTACTGCACGGGCGAGGAGGGCAAGCGCGCCTGGGAGCAGGCCGAGCGGCAGAGAACGGGTGTCGGTCTGATCGAGGAGGGACCCGGCGGAGAAGAGAGAGAAGAACAACAACAACAGGTCAACGACGGTACTACAGTCGAGGAAGCCGAGCCTCTGAAGCCAGCAGCAGCGGCAACAGCTAAGAAGCGCACAGCAGAGGAGATGATGGGCGGGGTTACGGAGGCGGATATGGAGGAGTACAGGAAGAAGAAAGCAGCAGCAGACGATCCTATGGCGAAATTCTTAGGCAGGGACGAGCTTGTCCGGTAGCATTTGTAGTTTAGGCACTAGATAGGTATAATATCACAACCACGAAGACATGAACGTTCATAAGGAAAAAACGTCACAAATCATCTCTGAAATAGCTTAACAGCAGTAAAACTTCTTTTGGGGCATGTCAACGTGATGGATATTTCATGCATGCATTCCGATTTCCCTTGGCCTCAACGCCCAGAGCATTCATGCGGCTCCTTTTGCCCAATGAAATCAATTCCTAGACAGTCGGATACAAGACCCCTGTTTCTTCCTCTCCGGTAGATAGATAGACCCTAGTTAGATAGATCAAATCTACTCCTCTTCCTCCTCCTCCTCGTCATCACCGCCCTTCTCGGCAGCCTTGGCCTTCTTTCTTCGGACACGGCCGGGGCGGCCGCCACCAAACGGCGAGGTGAGGGAGAAGTCGATGTGCTTCTGGGAGTCGAGGCGGACCATGAAGGAGGGGACGTTGACGATCTGCTTGCCGACGCGGATGTGGCGCTGGCGGATCAGGACACGGGCGTGGTGGATGGACTTGGCGAGACCGAGCTTGTAGACACAGGTCTGCAGGCGGCGCTCCAAGAAATCCTCGACCTTCAGGGCCAGGACGTAATCGAGCTTCATGCGGGACTCGTCGAGCACACCGACGCGGACCAGACGGCGAATGAGGGCATTGCCTTCGAAGAGACGCTTGGGGTCCTTCTCGTCGAGGGTGAGCAGCTCACTGTGCACGCACGCGGGTTAGCAACGCATTCTCGTTCCTCCTCCTTTCCATTGCTTCGGTTCCTCTCGTACGCATGCAGGCACGCATAGTTGAAAACTGCTTAAAATGGCTAAGTGGGATGGATGGGAACATACCGAGCGGCACGACGGATCTTGGAGAGGGTGAGCTGGACACGCCAGACCTCACGCTTGTTTCGCAGACCGTACTCTCCGACAAGCTTCAACTCGGAATCACTAGAATGCCGCAAATATCATGTCAGTTTCGATTCTCACGCTCGACTTAAGCAGAGGCAAGCTCGTGCTCATTGGCCGGTGATACTGACAGTCGGGCGGCCTCGAAGGGACGACGGGGGACCTTTGCGGTCTTGGAGTAAGACAGCGGCGCCATGGTTGGGACAACGGAGTTGGCGGGGTTGTCTTATTGCTGCTTGCTGTTGGCGATGGGGGTTAGTGAGGAAGGAGGAGGGATCGTTGGAGGTTGCGGTTGAAGGCAGAAAAGTTTCAATCGAATAGAGGGAGACCCACTCACGCACCACCGGGCACGCACACACAAACACGCCTGGGGCTGGATTACACCAGAAAAGAAAATTGTGGATGGGATAGGGCAAGAGCGTATCTAATCTGCGGCTAGTCCTAGTGCAGCTTAGCTGATCTCGCTTGTGTGGGAGTAACGGAGCGTAATTGAATTTGATTGGGGCAGTGGGGCGGGCAGAAAGAGCAGGAGCTCCGAGCTTGGACCAAGTCGAGCACGCTGCCATTGCACACACACTTGTGGTCCGGCTCGCATCGAAAAAATTCCCCAAGCGAATTTCTCGAAGGGGGAAAGTGGGCAAGCGCAGCCATCAGCCATTGCAAAAAATCGGCCAGGGCCATAACGAAATCCGGTAGTGCTAAAGAAATCCAACCTCACTCAACAACCACCTCAACGACCACCATCTCCCGTCCGTTTTTAGCAGCGCAATACCACCAAATCAGTCAAGATGGGTCACGCTGCAGGTCTCCGTGCTGGCACTCGAGTATGTCGTCCATTCGCTCAAGGAATCATGTCATCACGGTTCCGTCCGTTCGCCATTCGAATCGATAGCTAACCGGGTGCTTTCCACCGTGTAGTATGCCTTCTCCAGAAACTTCCGGCAGAAGGGTATGATCCACCTGTCTACCTACCTTCAGCAATTCAAGTACGTTCCGCCCGCCGCAAGATTTGAGGGAGAATTGGGGGAGAGTCTAACAATGTTCACAGGGTTGGCGATATCGTTGATATCAAGGCAAATGGTGCTGTCCAGAAGGGGTAAGGCAACCCACCCAATTCCCAGTCATAATCCCCAAACCCGATCCGAGCGAGAACAGGCGAACTACCACGAGGCGATCGCGACGAACGAGAGGCTGGATCGGGAATGGAAGGAGAAGACAGACAGCGAAGCAGAGAGGAGATTCGCGTGCTGACGGGTTAATTACAGTATGCCCCACAAGGTCTACCACGGCAAGACCGGTGTCGTCTACAACGTCACCAAGAGCGCCGTCGGCGTCATCATCTACAAGAAGGTGAAGCACCGATACATCGAGAAGCGCATCAACCTCCGAGTCGAGCACGTCAACCTGTCCCGCTCGCGCGAGGACTTCATCAAGCGGGTCAAGCGGAACGCCGAGCTGAAGAAGCAGGCCAAGTCCGACGGCACCACCGTCCAGGTCAAGAGGCACGCCATCCAGCCCCGGGAGGCGAGAACCGTCTCCATGAAGGACAACCACCCCGAGACGGTGGTGCCCATCGCGTACGAGACGACCATCTAGACGGAAAGGAAGAACAACAAACTTCGGGTCGGTCGAGGTGTGCGTCGTAGCGGTGGTGGGGTGTTTCGGGTCTGCCGGTTGCTTTTCTCATTGCATTAGGGAGTTTTTCTCGCGCACGGCTAGGAGAACCAACGAATCTCCTGAGAGCGTGGCAGGGCATGAACATAGGGCCATGGTGCCTTCCTACAAGGATCACAAAATATACCAATGCCAAAAGAAACCGCTTGACTTCAGTTTTGTGCTTGCTTGGGTAATGATTTCCCCGTCACGATAGAACGATGATACGCGAAGCCTACCTAATCGAGGACACTTGGTCTATATGGAGCGTATGAATTTGACTCGGTGACACCTGTGCTATACCATGAAGATATATATATTGCCTCCCTATTTACATGTCCAGAGAAACCGACTGCTTCTACGCATACTTATTATATCTGCAAGGGGGCGAGAGTATGGATCACAACATTATGTCTTGCACGAGCTAACATTGCCTACTTTTACGATACGACCATCGCCCTTCCTCGTGCGCGTGAGGTCTTATTCTTAAAAGGTGATCCATGAAGGAGGTAATTAGAAGTTGGGCTATTACACGCACATCTTCATATGATACGATACACATTGAGATGGACCGATGCGCCTACGAGGCGACCTCGAGCTGGTTTCATAAGCTTGTGAATCTTCAACTCATACCTACCATCGCAATTTAGCTTGCCGATTCTACTTCCTAGAGAGTTTATGGAATCGGACTGCTTGTTACATAGATTATAATGATCTCACCATCAGCGTCGTTTGCTAGTTGCAAGACCAACTCCGGCGTCATAAAGCATAGCCGAACACGGGCAACAGCATACCATGTATATGCCATGTAGCCAGACAGCCAGCCAGACAGCGATTTGTCTAAATAATTTGGGTTGAAAAGGCAAGGTTGCGCGCGCCCACCCACGCACCCACGGTCTTCACCCATTCCAATCACTACTCCAGATGAAGGTCGAACACCGCCACTCGGTCCCGCGCTCCTTGTCACCAGAGGGCCCTAGGGGACGAGGGCAGACGTAAAACTGTCTGCCTGGAATAGACGTCAGTGGGATGTATGTCCAAACGCTGACTTTCTTATAATACGAAGCCGAACTCCACTGAAGAGGGAGAGGTCTCAACTTACCCTTGTTAGCACCGGCTTTCTTTGTAACGAAGCTGGTGCATTCATCCCCATGTTCGCACTTCGGGGGGGTGCGCTTGCTCATCAACTTGGACCAGGACTCCTTCGACTCGATAGGGTCGATGAATTTCTTTTCGTTGGTGGTGCTAGGTGGTGCGTTGGCATCCTTTGAATCTTCGGTTGCTTGCTCGTGTGGCACACCCTCTATGCTTTCAGTACTTGGACCGTCAGCTTCCAAAGTACCATCCGTCCCAGTGCTTGCTTTGGTTTGGGTCTTAGCATCCGAGCTGCCGCTTGGGTTATCGGTGGCCTTGGGTTTGAAGAACCCCATTAGACTACTCTGGCCCTTCGTGGAAGTGCTGGTGGGAGCGGAGGGCTCTCTGGTTAGATTGCCCTTCGTTTTCTTCTGCGGTCGAGCGCTGGATGTTGTGGTAGACGAAGTTCGCTTGAAGCCCGTGCTGGGTTGCTTCAATGGCGAAGGCGCGGAAGATGGCGACGTCGATGGTGGCAATGGTGGCTCGCTGGGTTCTTTTGCCGAGCTGGAGATGTCGTTTGACGGCTGATCATTCTCACTTGACGATGGCTCGCCCATTGGTGATGGGGAGGGCTTGGCTACTACTGCAGGCTTCTTAAAGAACATGTCCTTGATGTTCCGTCTTCGGTCAAACTCTGGGATGAGTCTTGCAGACATGGGTAAAAGATCCTTGGGCGTCCAGTCGCGAAGGCGTTGTCCGCGCTGGAAGACCCCTTCCGGACTCATGATATCCTTCACGTGGACTTCGTTCCCGTCAATTTTCACCACGTCGCCGATCGTAGCGTATACAGGACAGTGATCAGAGCCCATCAAGCCTTCTTGGATATTCGCGTCGACGAACCAATCCTTCATATCATCACTGCACAGCACATAATCGATCCGGCTACCGAAATTTCCAGGACGGCAGTTTTTCTTCGTTTCCCAGCATGTGAACATGCCTTGTCGTGTTGGATGGAAGAGCCGACCGAGATCCCACAGAACTGGCTTCTCCTTCCCCTCATCCCTTTCTCCGTAGACATTTCCGCCGAACACAAGGTGATTGAAGAGGCGACGGGAAGGTGCCGCGAAGAATTCTTCGACAGGCATGTTTTCCTTCCTTAGGCGCTCAGCGAGATTTGCGGTGTCGATAGTATCACGGATGACATTCAAGTCACCTGTCAAGATGACCCTCTTCCCCATCGCTACGAGATTGCGGATCCGAACATCCAATGCATCGAGAAAGCCGTATCTGAAATCATCCCGGTTCCCATCACTATTAGCGGGGCTGTATGTCCCGATAATTACAAAGGCGGGAAACTCTAAGATGACACAGCGGCCTTCAGAATCGAGGGCTAGCTCGTCCACCAGACCAGCGAGCTGGCCAGGTTTGGGATACCCTCCTATTTGTTGGTCTGGAGGCAGGTCTCGGAAACTAGTTTGCGAATTAGGTGGTGTTAATATACCAGTGATGCCTTCCTCAGCACGTATTGGTGCACAGGCTGAATTTCTAGTATATATTGCGACGCCGGAATAGCCTGATACCGCGTTAGCAATGGAGGCGGGTACAGACAGTCCCGGTGTCTGATACCTTTCTTATGTTTAGGAAGGCTGAAATAGACGTCCCATCCCGGGACTAGAACCATGTCGTCTCGAAGATCCTTGCGCTGAATCTTCAACTCCTGCATGACTACGATGTCTGCCTCTAGAGTGTTGAACATGGCCTGGTGCATGGAAGGTTAGAACTGGTAACTGCCATCTTATAGGTTGAGACGAACCTCGAAAGTCTTGTTCTCCCTCCATGGCTGGTATCCGAACGGGTTTCTACCTCGGGCCCAAGAAGTTAGTCATGATAGACTTAATACTAGACTCCAGCTTAATGCAAGCCATACCGGATGCCATTCACTACGTCATCTGTTAGCGTCGTCGCCAAAAGGAGATGAGTCTAGACGAAGTCAAGCATACCATTCCACGAGGTAATCCGTAAACCCATCTTTCCAGCCCGCCTACTATGTACTCGCTCGAATTCAAAGTCGTATAATACAGGTAGGTGATCATCCCGGGGTCCTGCCGGACGGTCACCCCCTATTGTTGGTGTTCACGAATTCGCGGTGGAGCATACGATAGACCAACGCAGAAGCATCAGGCGTCACATATCCTGTCGGGTACTAGCAGATCTAGAATTCTCTTAGATAGGTATTAAGTGCTTAGGCCCTAGGGAGGCAGTTGCAGATGCGCGCGTAGACGTGGTTTGTCGCGTCGGGGGGCGATCTTCGGGTGAATGAGGGCGTCACCAATCAGGAGCGAAGTCACGAGATCCAGGTGGGAAAGTGGAATGCGCCCTCTATTACATAAACCATTAATCTCATTGGGCCATTGGGGCGGGGACCTGCACTGTGGCTAGCACCTGGACATTTGCCAATTAGGCACTGTGGGGATGACAAGCCAAAGACGCTCAGACCAACCAATCGAGCTTGCGGGAGCGGGAGCTTTCAAAGGCCAAAGGCCAAAGGCCAAAATTGACCTCATACGACTGACTCCGTCTGTCCGCCTGCCGTAATTGACTTGATTAACACCACCACCAGCAACTGGAACCTCTCCACTCCACCACCACCACCACCACCAATACCCGCAACCACCTACCTACGAGGGACGATACGACACCACACCATACGATACGATACTACACGACAGCATAATGTCCGCCCAGCGACAGATCTTCCGCTTCGCCGCCCAGCTGCGCGCGCCGGCCACCCGGACCGCCCGCTCGACGGTGCAGCAGCGGCGCTTCGCCTCGACCGGCTCGACCGGGGGCGGGGCGGAGAAGAACGCGTTCGTGCGGGAGCGCGAGGCCATCAAGGAGCACGCGGCCGGCACCACGGAGCTGTGGCGCAAGATCTCCATCTACACCATCCCGCCGGCCCTGCTGCTCGCCGGCCTCAACGCCTACAACCAGTGGACCGAGCACTGGGAGCACTGGGAGCACCTGCCCCCGCTCGAGGAGCGCGTCGAGTACCCCTACCAGAACATCCGCACCAAGAACTACGTCTGGGGCGACGGCGACAAGACCCTCTTGTGAGTATTTCATGGCAGACCAAAAGGGGGAGAGGGGGGAAGTGGGAGTGAAAATGGAAGGAAATAGACTCCGCTTCGTTGAGATTTAATTAATTGGCTTGGCTAACGCACCACCCTCGCAGCTGGAACGACTCGGTCAACTACCACAACAAGGACAAGACCACTTAGAAAGCCTGCCTACAGCCAAAACCATCTTTTCGTCCATGACTCTGTAGAGTATGTGGTAGGAGAAGCAGAAGGGCGGCAAGAATAGAGCGGCGGGCCAGTTGCAAGACTAGCTATACGCAGTCTTACCTTGTAGATACTTTCCTTTGTCGTCGAATCACGCATCAACCAGACATATCATATCTATTCTCGCGGTCTCGTGGTCCTCGTCCTGCTCGTGGATTCAAGCCTGATATACCAGATACGTAGCTGTGTGTGCCCATGAAGATAGCCGACGATCATTCCACCTTATGCCAGGGTCAAGGGGTAGAAGGGAAAGAAGAAGGTAGGACGTGATGCGTAGTTTTACAGGGTAGCCAGTAGCCAAAGGGAACACAGACAACTGCGCCCGCCGATCTGTCCAGAAAGCTTTGATATTGATGAGGTACAGCCAGCCTACCAACTACCTATTCTGGTGATACGAGGTTACCAAAGGTTGTCCTCGATAGCATGTATAGACAGTTTCGTGAATTTACTAGTTGTACATTCCTGATCATGCCATAAAGGAGCACAATACACAGCGATGGCAGAATGGTTTACTGGCGGATCAACCTGTCACATTGGAATCGTTCTCTTCTCAAATTGGGTTGAATACTTGATTATCACCCACTTTCAAAACCGACCCTATAGCTGTCCGTCCTTCTGTGACTAAGGCAGACGAAGACGAAGATAAGCTCAACGAGTCCAGAACGAAGACAATCAAGAATTATACCTCCGGCCCTGGTCCGTCCGTCCGCATACGTGTGCTACCCTAATAGGTCAAATAGATAAAAGGCATCCTATGACTCCCTCGCACCCTTCTCCCCTCACTCCTTACTCCTTTACTCCCACCTCTTAATCTACCCAGGGACCGAAAAATATTTTATAGAAGAGAGTAGGAAAAAGAAGGTTTGGTTGAGAGCCAGCTTCTTCGTGAGACTCGCACGCTTGAAACCTGCGATGATGATGTAGGTATTCTAGTGATGATGTTATGTTAAGTATAACGGACAAACCGAAACCAACCGAACCGAACCGAACCAATGAACCGACCAAGCCATGTATGTGTGTAATCTGATGAATCCTGAACTCCGAGATATGCAATGGGTGGGGTGGGTGTATAACGCGCGGGAGTCAATGTTAATTAGTCATTGTGGTGACTTTTGCTGGTGCTGGTTGTATTATCCAAGGCCCGGCCGATTCTTTTCGTCCGCCCTCGGTTCCGCCGGGTTGTCGATCCAATTAGCGTAGCCGTCTTCATCCTCCTCAGCCGCCGCTGCGGCCGGCACCGCATATACGTTCTTATCCACGTCTGGCTCTTCTTCAGCCCCATGACCGCCACCGCTACCGTTGGACCCGACATCAGGCCGAGGACGCGCTGGAATGGGAGGAGGCTGCTTCCGCTGCCGTCCACCCTCAGACGGCGCGATCGGGTGATTCGCACCACCATTGCCATCACCGAAGCCATCATCATAGTTACCGTCACCGTCACCGGCATCCTCCACCCACGGCGGTACGTAAGCCGGAGAGGACTCCTCTTGCAGGGGAGTGATAGGCGGGGACTCGTTGGGAGCCTCGACGACGAGCACTTGCTCCTCCTCGGCGGGACCCCCCTCGGCGGCCTCGTGGGCCTGGGAGATGCGTCTCCGCCTTTTCGGCAGGGGAGGCGGCGGGACCGGGCGGCGGTGAGTTTGTTGATGCTGATTCTGCTGCTGGTGCTCGTGTTCGAGCTGCTGCCTCGTAGTCTCGTCGAGGTTGGCCGTGCTCTGCCGGCTTGGCGTGGGGGGAGGAACGAGCGACCTCCGCCGGTGCACCAGTATCGGCGTGGAGCCCCTGCTGGGACCCGGAAGCGGCGTCCCGGGCGGCGGGAGGGGCTGGCCCCTCCCCATCGGTTGGTTCAGGTCGACGTCTGAGAGTTTCCGCCCGTTGTTGTTGTTGTTGTTGTTCCCGTTCCCGTTGTTATCCCGGTTCTTCTCGTTTTGGCGCTGTATTGCGCTTAGGCCCCACCGCTTGGCCGTCGCCGCCACATTGGACATGGCCGTTAGAGGGCTGCGTTTCTGCCCCTGCTGCCCCTGCTGCTGCTGCTGCTGCTGCTGCTGCTGCTGCTGCTCTAGCGATCCGTTGCTCGAAGTTGGCGATGGAGGCTCCTTCCGCCCGAACATACCCCGGCCGCCTATGCCCATGGTGGAGCTGGTTCCGCTCTGGATCGATGTTGTGGACGCCACCGGCGAATCCGTCTGTGAGAAGTCATCCGCAAGGCTTTCTGAAGAAGCGGCAGTATGTCGCCTATTATGTGCTTGCTTTGGCGTGTCTTCATTGCCTGGTTCCTCCGGGATAGTTTCTGCCGAGGAGTGTGAAGAGGCACTGCCTTTGTTCATCGATGATGGCCTTGATGGCGACCCAACAGGTGTCTGGGTTGGCGAGTTATTACGCGACTTGGCAGAGATAGTCGCAATCGTGCTGACCACATCGTCTGCTTCCGAAGGCGATGAGGGCTTGACAGGCTCAGCGTGAGCTGGATCTGTCCCCACGATGGGACTAGATGCTGTTAAAGAGCCAGATCGGATATGCCGCGGTATCCGATCAGGAGTGCTACTTTGCGAGCCTTTCATGTCTAGGGCTGTTGTCGACGCCGCTTCACCATGATGCATGCCATTCGGTAGGCCTGTTTTCTGGGGTTTCAGACGATTCCAGAAACCCATATTCTGGGTGTTCTCGACGGGAAAGCTATGGCTCTTGTCTACGGGCGGTGGCAGTGTTTCAGTTGAGGGAGATGAAGTTGCACTCTCATAGCGGTTGACATCGTCAACATGACCTAGCTGAGCTGCCATCTCCTCGTAATCCTTCGCATGCTGAACAGCGTCATCTCCTTCGAAAATACCCCCACGCCACTGCTTGTGCTCAGTGTTGAAGAAGGGGATATCGTCCCAGAAAGGCAATACCAAGGTTTCTGCCACCACTTCCTTGATACGGTTCTCGATTTGCCGTAGGATCACCGTGTAAGTAATCTGCCTCGAGCTTACAATGGGCTCCACAGTCATCTCCATCTTTGGCATGGACTGGAAGGAGAACCATATCCGGTTGCTTGGCGGCGGTTTGATCTTGAATAAAATATGGCCTTCAAGTTTCCTCAGAACGACTGCAAGGACAATGTTGACTTCCCGGGCCTTGAGCCGAGAACCCAGGTCAATCCTAGCTACGGCAGCCACTTCGAGTCTGGCGCAGCCTGTGTACTTCAGGTCGGCTTCCATAACACACTCCCCGTCGACACTAAGATGCTTGAGGTGCGGGTTAGTCAGGTAAGGCGCAGATTCCCCGATGTCTATATGTTGAATAGCTATTTTGGTAAGAAAGGAGGGTCTGTTGACTCGCGAGATCTTCTTGGTGAGTTTCTCCCTGATGCTGTTCTCGGCGTCTTTTGTTTTGTACCAGCCCAAAAACATGCGGCCGATAAATGCATTGAGCCAGCGAGTCGGCAGATGCTCTTCGGATGAGTGCAGTTTCTGGACAAGGGATATGATGTTCTTGACCTCAAACCGCAGGGGGGTTGGGGCAAGATTCTGCGCGCCAAAAGTCTGTCCCTGGTTTCTAAGCAGGGAGAAGTAGAAGTCCTCTTTTGCTGAGCAATTCTCCGAGAACAAGTAGAAGGGTTTCGAAAGTTGGGAATCTGGGGCCAGCGTCTTTCCGTCTGTCCGCCTAGTCAAGCACAGGGCGTTTCTCTTGATGAACAGCTCCCCCTCGGGCGTAGGTTCTCCCCCAGAATAAATACTAATATCGTGATGGGCCAAGGAAACCACATGGCGGACTTCAAGCTGCTCTTCATCGTCGAACAGCATCAAATGGCCATGTCTAAGCACGATATAGAACACATTCCCCGCCTTCTTAGGTCGCTGGCTGGCGTTCTTTTGGTCATCGAGGGGGCTTGGGCTTTGTTTTCGATCGAAGATGCTCCGGTACATAGACTGGTAGACACTAGGGCTCGGAGGAGCGACGGTGGTGGTACCGACGGGCGTAGAGCGTTCGATGGGTTTGGCATTGATACCCATGGGAGTGTACTCACGACACACAGCAAAGTATCCGGCGGCTACTTCGGATCCGTCGGCGAAGTTTTGTTTTGGCTCCTCCTTGTGTGCCTTCCGAGCGGCCTCGATCGCGCTTGTGTCATCACCGGGCTGAACAACGTCGTTGGTGTCATTGTCTTGCTTTGCTGGGAGCGGCTCGCTTCGGACAGGAAATGTCAAGTGCGCATGAACTAATATGGTTACTATCACAAGGGGGATAAAAGTGACACCGCCGAGTAGGTAGGTGAGCAGAAAGCCGGTCCAGCCTCCCATTGCTGCTAATGTTGGGTGACACGTCGAATCTAGGTCCTACTAGATCTCCCTTCGAAGTCGCCTATGGGTATATACGCTTATATACGTATAGATGCCGGTGCGCCTCTAGCAGTGAAGGCTCACTAAGACGAAGAAGTCGAAGCAATCATGGACAGGAGGTCGTCTCGTTCTCAATTCCCCCTCGAGTTACCTTACCCAATCAAGCACGCACAGGAGCATTCGAGATGGCGGGTTCCATCTGTGCAAGCGAGCAGCACACCAGAGCAGGGCCTTGAGAAGAGATGTATGGTGTATACCACAAGATTACGAGGATATTACGAGGATAACCACAAAGATGCAGAGGACCATCTATCCATGGACGGTCGAGTGGTGCCTTCAGAAGCAGGCTACATGTATGTGCGAGCCTAGGTTTGTATGTAGAGAACGGAAGCAACAGGTGGTCTGGTGATGGAATGATGGGTGACGGGTGATGGGTGATGGGATCGGAGCTTAATCGCTACGTACTTGAGCTCCAATAACTGGCGGGCTCGAATACGCGGGCTGGACGGTAGCTGAACCGCTAGTAGAAGTGGGTACGCGAGTAACATCGCATATACCGTCATACCACCTACAAATGGGCTACAGCGATGATGTCGAGGCCAGGTACCGAATAGGCCTGACCTGCTGGGTTTCCGCCTCATGCCAACTGTCCCATCAGTTAGGGAGCGCCAGGACCTGTACCCGGGACCTACCCACTGCGAAGCGGGAACTGTGGGGGGTTACGGTCTCTACGAGCCAGTTACGAGCTTGGCAACCGCCTAACACCACTATCAGCACTGTTGTAGGCTGCTATAACTGACTCCTATAAATTTGGATATGTAGCTGCATGTATGTGTGTATGTACCTTGTAGGTACGTAGCGTTGGCCATTATAGAGCTGTTCAAAACGAGACCGTTTAAAACCACCACCTCACCAGTAACTTTGAATACTCCATACATGCTCGGCATTTGGTTTCATATCGTCTTCCTCAGAAGCCCTAGAGAACAAAGACGAGAAGAGACGACAAACGCAGAATGGGGTGAAGACCAGTAGGCAGTGGGGAAATCGCAATGGCAGAAATTAACCAATAATCTAGGCTACCTACCATTGCAGATATACCAGAACAGAAAGCACGAGTACTGATCATGGGAAGTTATGAAAAATGAGCATATACTTTACCTTACGGCGGTGTCGCAAAGAAGTAGCGTGACGGTATTTAGCTACTGTTGCGGTGTGTAGAAGGAATAACGGTGACGGATGATCTTCTGCTTTCTAGTTAAAGGGACGACTCGATAGACACCGTGACCTCGACAGACATTGACAGTATCCTTCTATGCAATGCGATTGCTCCCGCATAACGGGGATACACAGAAAGATTCAAGGATTTGATTACAGTTCCAACCTGGGTATTCTCGATCAGGCTTTGGGCGTCTCTCCATCGAGGCTTTTATCGACAACAGGTTCACTTAGATTTTGAGGGGTCGCCTAACTATTCAGCATATATGCATCGATCAGTCTCACAATCACCATGGGCAACTCTTGTGGCATAAGTATTAGCACGGCTAGGTAGGTAGGTATTTGAACATCGCTGAGTGGATGTTTGAGCGAATAATCTACTATTCTGGCTTTCAAACATTCAGCTGACGGATCGGATTAAAGAAGAAAAACAACCCTAACCCGCCCGGGTGGAAGCCCCGTGTCCCCCTTTTCCTCAATATCCGTCAAGGGCTGACGGAATATGCTGCTCAAAAAGAAACAAACGCCAGAATGATATCTCGTTCACCTAGTGCCGGTCGACTGACCCATACCCTGCCATGGCCGCCCCGGTAGCCCTGCTGTATCCGGAAAGCACCCAACCCCCGAGTGAAGGAACCTAGACTTGGGGTAACCCGGGAGTCAAGCTGGGGCGAGAAGGTTTATAACCTCTAGCTGCTTGCCTACTGGTACCAGCAGTCCTCCGGTGGCCTAAGCATGACCATGGAACGGCCATCATTAACGTGAGAACTAGCATCTAGACCAGTTTGTTGTAGTCGGATGGTGTCAGAACTGAATTGTTGTAGTGGCTCGTGCCAATATTCCACGCTTGCAGGGTGTAACTCTGATTCGCCAGGAAACATATGATACATAGAAAAGAATAATAAGAGAGGGATGAGGGAAAGAAAAGTTTCGGGGTATGTTGCGTGACTGAGTAAGACAAATAATCGAAACAGAAAAAGGTCGTTGGTTGCGTGGAATAGTATTTCGCTCGTCTTCGTAAGAGGCCACCGTATATCAATATCAAGAGCGCCGGCGACTCCATTCGTATCACCACTAATCAACGACGCCTAGCCATGGGTTCTCGGTGCTTGAGACGGTTTGTTCTCCAACCCTCGTACCATTGCTCACGGCTAGCTTCGCGCAGGTCTCCGCGCCACTCCCCAAACACTGCGTCTCTTAGTTTGGTGAAGTCGCAGTGCTCCTCATCATACGGGTTCGCGAAGCCCCAAGGAAATTTGCGGCCGATGACATCAGGTTCGTACAGGTCCGGGCTAATGACAGACATGGGTAGAAAGGGGACCTCATCGACTTCCTCCTGCTCCTTAGGTTGAAGGGCTGGGATGTTCGAATGCCGCGATGTTCGACCTTGAATAGGAAGGGCTTCGGCACTATCGGGAGTTCCAACGGCATCCTCATCCTCATCCTCCCCGAGTGAACGTGACTCGCCTTCGGCATCCTCCTCGCTAGAACCCTCGGGCTCCTCTTCCTCATCGATCCTACTGGAGTCCGATGAAGCCTCGTCATTGTCCAAGCCCAATGGTTCCAGAGGGTCAAAGTTTGCCTTCTTAAGGCTAGACCAGACCGTCTTCTTGAGCACAGTCATATGCGCCGTGGTAATCGTATCAGCTTTCGAGATGATTGGAATAACCGTCGTCTTGCCCTGCAACGTACGCATGACCTGGAGATCCAGGTCTTCATCTAGACTGCCGATTAGTCGACCGAAGTCTAAATCATGCCCACCGTAGTGACCATTAGAGCTCGCTTTCGCAGCTGCAATGTTACGATCGAGGCGAGCAGGGTCGAGGACGAGGAAAACTGCGTGAATGTGCGTATCCTGAACGCCCGGTGATCGTATCACCTTCATTTCTTCAGCAAACGTCTCCTCGAACTTGCTCTCCAGGAATTTTGACATTTCCCGCAATTGCAAGTCCACCACATTCTTCTCCAGGCCTTCCGAGTCCCAGAGTGTCAAGCCCATACGCTCGCCATCGATTTCACTCTCGAGGTAGTGGGGTATAAAGCCACCAGAAGGAGTAGCCTTAGCGCTGACTTCCATTTCTATCTCGGTTGACCGTTGAGACCGTTTCTTGGGTGGCAGGGCTAGAGCCGTCTTGAGGAACTCGAGGAACGAGGTCTTCCCCGACCCGCGCGTGCCTACGATTAAGATACTAGCGTAAAGGAAGGTTAGCGAAGGCGACAAGCATAGGGCTGGCGAGCCGAACAAACGTACTTGAATGGTGTGGGATCCTTCCGTCTGCGGACCTTCCGGGGGCTGTTGATGGTGCTGATGGCGCTACTAGCATAGCTGTACCGGCCACGGTGCGTCATGCTTTCCGTGCGTGCGTAGGGGTCAACGTAACCTCCGTCAGGCATTGGTGGGACTGGAGGAGCAGCAGAAGATGAAAAAGATGGGCGTCCCGGGTCTATAGAAGCTCTGGGGGGATAATGGTGAAAAGAATGATCTGCTTTGCCCGATATTATAGCAAGAGAGTCGGGGCGTGTATCACCGCCGAAGGTTTGAAGTGGAGAGGGCTCGGCGCCATTGTAAAGGGCAGGTAGGCGAGGAGGGGATTTGGGAACGACTTCCTGTTGACGTTGTTGCTGTTGCCCTTTTTTCCTCCCCTTGCTGCCCAGGTCCCCCGATTTACTGCGTCGAAGCAGCATACCGAAGCCGCCAGAACGACGTTGTTCTTGACTCATTACCTCGAATGTGGTGTATGTAAGCCTCGATCAACTGCCACTAGCAATGCAACTACCAATGGGTAGTGACGGAATATGGAACAGGCCCAAAGCCAGTGCTTCCCAGAGAAGAGACGACCTTGAGATGGGTTTGAAGTTGGGTTCTTCGAATGCTCGTACTTTCGGAGGAAACTTGAAGTCCCCAGTGTACACAGCAATGTTGACTGGGTTTACGTCGTTTTGGCACCTGTTGTGTTGTCCAATGATCTCGTCTGGTATTAAACGGGTAGGAGGGGCTCGTAAAGCACGTAGTTAAATGCAGGACCGAACGAGGGGAAGAAGGGAAGGACCGTCCACGTCGGGAATACGGGAGCTTTCTGTATACGACTCCTCCGATGGATCGGAACGAATCGATTGGCCGTTTGTAAATGCTGCGACTCGACCAAGCGCTCGAATTGCTTCTCGATTCCAACTAGGTTCGTAGCGCGTTTCTTCGTATGTCGATTCCCGGCAACAAGGCGCTGCTGCTACCTAGGTAGGTTCTTTGTCGCTTTCAAGCACCCGAATAGGGAGGGACAAAGAGGCGTGAATGAATCGTGTGAAGTCCACTAGAAGTCCAAATATCGAGGTCAGTCAGTCTATTGGCCACAAAGCTCCCCTAGTAGTATCCGATGTGGTGGTTCCGCCCATTGTCAAGGGAATAGCAAGTGAGAAAGATACCTACGGTAGGTAGGTAGGTGTAGGTATCTTATCTCATCTTGCATGGGAATAGTCCCAACTCTAAAGCAAGACTCGGCTTGAACAGGTTGACTTGACCTGCGCAAGTTGGAAGCGGGGAAAACCAAGCAATGCCCAGAGCGACAACCAGGGCAATAATAGCCGGGTAGAGCAAGTGAAGCTAGAAGCCACTGTGTGGCCGCAAGCAACCTTCAAGCCCAGTCCCTTGCGGCTCCCCCAAGCTCAGGGTCTACTGCTCTTGACAGACGGATATCCATTGAACATTCAAACACCGGCCTGCGCTGAGTATAGATCGTAACATTTTTGTTAATTGTTCAAACCCGATGTCTGTCCTGCGACCTGCCAGATGCTCAACGGCGGCAGCAGGCCAGCGCGAGGGAGAATACTTGCTGGCTACCTACCAAGTACATCTATAGTCGAAACGACCGTGTCTATACTAGGTAGGCCGTCGAAATACATGCTAGCTGGATGTGCGGTATGCTGGAGGAGACTGAGGGGAATATACCAAGATATATACCATGGACATGGACAAATGGAATAGATATTGACCGAATCGGCTAATATAACTGACCTGAAAGTGGTTGAAAATTGGAATAGAACGCGCTGACAATGGCCGGGTTAGGTGTCGCTTAGCGACTGAAGCGCATGTAATTGATAACGGCAGAAAGGGTCTCAGACGCTGTCTTAGTTCAAGAGCCTAACTAGAGGCTCGTGTTCTCTAAAGAGAGGCCGGGATGAGAATGAAAAGGGAAGTATAAAACGAATGAGAGAAAAAGGTGCCTGTCCTGAGGACCGTTTGCCGAAGAAGATGCGTATTGGATTCGCGCTGTTGAGATCCAGACGTGGTGTGATGGGAGTGACGAGGAATCTCGTGCCCGGATTGGATGTTGTTCACTTGTGGACTTAGGCAGACAACGGGGAATAACTTAGTATCGGGGTTGTACAGCATACGCTCCGGTCGAAACATAAAACATTGTGTATGTTGATAACTTCCAATGCACATCCAGTCAGGTCGAAGTGACGTCCTGTTGCTCTAACAATGCAATCTGGGGCAGCGGCACAAATCTTGAGAAGGGAGAAACATCGCCCTGCTTCGTACTATTCTACCAGCGCACTCCAGGCACTCCAGGCACTCCAGGTACAAGACTAGGCAAAACACCTTTGATTGATACGGGTGAGCCGAACAGAAACCCCCGGCCTCCATTTCAACATTTAATTCCATTCGATCGGCTTGCCTCCCCAATTCGGGAGCGAATAGGGGACCATCCCATCTGAAGACGATGCTTTCTCAATGGCTCTAGGCCTCTTCCAGCGTGCTTCAGGATTTTGAGCCAATGAACGGCGGCCCTGGGGAAAAGATAACCTGATATCCCCGGCAGAGCACGAGCTACAGCGCCGGGGTGCATCTTAGGCGTTTAGGCGCGGAGCAGGATGCAGGTACATCCGATCAGTAGGGCGGGACCCAGTCATACAGAGGTAGACGTTTGTAGGTAAGGTACCTCGAAAATTGCATTCATTATACATACCTACATACATAGCTGCTACCTAGGTACATCTGTACCAAGTATTTACACGTGTATGTAGGCAAAGAAATCGATTATCCGGTTATTGCGTACATGGAACACATGTCGTTCACTGTATTTAACTGCGTGGATGTCTAGGTACGTTGTAGTTACCTACTAGGTATCTAGGTACTACTGGTAGGCGTTGCACTTGTTCGCGGAAGAGACCCAATCACACTCATTTCGCAATTCCGCAGAGATTCCAGTGATCGCGCAAGCCCACACTTTGCAGCCCCAACGCTCCCTACCAGCTCTACCTATCCACCTGCCCACCAGCCCACCTATGCACAATGCTGCGTGCTGACACGCAGGCGGGCGCGCTGGGCGCATCGTAGATTGAAAAGGGGCCCAGGCCTGCACCTCACGATCCATAATCTACTGGAACTAGCCAAACCCCACAACGGTTGCGCCAGCCCAGCTCATGATCTGCGTGCGTCGCCGCAGGAGGAACCGATGGAATTGTCCCAGACTCCCAATGGAAGTTTCAGCCAGTCAGCCACTTTGCATGCAAGATTTCAATCTAATGACCACGGCCTTTACTATTAGCATCCCGCTCCGATCATGACCTAGGAGGTATACACCACCATCAGCTACTTCGTATTTGCATCAAAATCCTTATGAATACCTACCGCCATCAATCAACCTTTTCTCTATATCTTATACGTGGTTCCCGCATTCAAGTGATACAGCATATTTAATATGCCCGTACTGTGGTACATATGGGGTAAGAGAGTCATATAGAGTCGCGCCCTGGAGACGCGCGTTCTACCTGCTTCGTACGTACGACGTTGCTATTAGTACCTGGCCTGCGTAGATCCGATGGGCGATAAGCCGGCTTGACGCTTGCTTCGTCGTGTCATTGGTGCCATCCCCTCTCCGAATTCCAAGACATCGCGGGAACTTGCGCCACGCAGAAGTGGCCGTCCAGGACAGCGGCATTTGGTAGTGTCCAATCATGTGGGTGCATTAACTACGGAATGGGCGCTAATAAGAGCAACGGATTCCCAGTTACGAAAATCTTGGGCGCATATTATATTAGTTCTCTGGCAATGGAATAAACAGAAGCATTACACACAACAAGAATCCAGCGGAAGGTTTATAGCGCCTAGGTTCTGTGACTGGGCCAGAGTCACCACACAACATAGTTCCTGCCGGATAGCCCTCTGATACAGCGTGACAAACCAAACACACGATGCCTCGCTCGCTATAAATATAAGAATCAGAAACCGTGTTCGGTTATATGGAACGAGCTAACAAGGCAATACCTCAAGAGTCGGTGCTGCTCAAGGTTATGGAACTCGACCTACCAGTAAGCTCGTGTTTGGGCTTTATATTGATTGATTGCTGTACATTATGTTATGTACGCCAAAGAAACGAGCCTGATATATGTTTATGGTATATGTTGATGCTACCTGGCTAGACGGTGTAACCGATCAGATAGGGAGAAAAAAGAAAGGAACGGGGTGAAAATAGCAGGTAAACTTGTCTTCACAGAACAGTTAGTTCTAGATATTATGTAGTCGTATATCGTACAATGCCATCCCATTGCCGCTCTAGCTGCACTCTACCCATCTATCACTTTAAGCGCGGACCGTACCAGGTTACATAAATGTAAGTTTACAAAGGGGGGTGGATTGTTCAGACATCCATCATGATCTCCTCTCCCTCTCCTCTTCCCATTTTGTGGATTTTCTGGGGTTTGGGTGGTTGGAATCGATGAATCAGATCATCCCTCGAAGACGCTGTGCTGCAGCTCGACGCCCATCTCTTTGGCCATGTCCTTCATGCGGTTCTCGAGCTCGTCGTCCATGCCGCCGCCGTAGCCGAGCCACTGGCGGACCTTGAAGGTGTAGAAGGCGACGTCGGTGGCGAGCAGGACGGCCTCGAACAGGAGGTGGCGCCAGGCGTTGACGAGGCGCTCGCGCCACGGCAGGTGCGGGTCCTCGTACAGGCTGCGGCTGGCCCAGCGGCCCATGCGCTTGAGCCGGTTGACGGGCGAGCCCAGGAACTGGTTGTTGGCCTGCACGATGCGCATGTTGCGGCCGATGAAGATGAGCTCCTTGGGCCACTTGTCCTCGTCGGCCAGGATGTCGCGCAGGCCCTGCTTCATGCGCTGCTGCGCCGCGAAGTGCGCCTCGGCCGGCGTCTTGCCCTCCAGGCTCTGCGCCCAGCCGCGCCGCGTGCTCCCGTCGCCGCCCTCGTACGGCCGCATCAGCGTCGCGCTGGCGAAGAAGTCGGGCGCCTGGATGCCCCACTCGCGCGTCACCTCGGCGATGGTCTCGTTGTCGAACGCCAGCAGCGACTTCCAGAACAGGCTGTACTGGTGGCGGAACGTGGGCGACATGTACACGTACAGGCCGTGGTCGATGAGCACGACCTCGGCGCGGCCCGACGGCAGCCGCCGGATGAAGATGTTGCCCGGGTGCGGGTCGCAGTGGATGACGCCGAACTTGAAGATCTGCGCCGAGAACAGGTCGACGATGGTCGTCATGACCTCCTTGGGGGACAGGCCGAGCCCGCCCTTGCCGCTCCGGCCCTTCCAGCCCTCGCGGTCCGGCTTGAGCTGCTCCCGCTGCGGGTTCTCGCGCAGCTCCCGCCGCGCCGCTGACAGGTCCCCAGCGCCGAACTCGAGCTTCGCGCCCCGGACGCCGGCCGAGCCGCGCCCGTGCCCGCCCAGCCACCGGCCCGTCGTGGCCGCCTTGTCCCAGAGCCGCACGCCCTCGATCCACTCGGTCACCATGACGCGCCGCGTCGTGAACTCCGGGTACACCTGGGGGATGTAGACGCGGCCGCGCAGGCTCGGCTCGGCGTGCACGAGCTCGCGCATGCGCTCCGAGTTGCGGGCCTCGGACTCGAAGTCGGTCTCGAGCATGAGCCGCTCGGTGATGAAGGGCACGACGCTGTACAGCGGCAGGTCGAACCAGTACGTGTACACCTTCATGACGACCTTGAAGGCCCACAGGTCCCAGCCGACCTGCTTCTCGATCTCGGGCTTCTGGATCTTGACGGCGACCTCGCGGCCGTCGGGCAGGCGGGCCCAGTGGACCTGGGCGACGCTGGCGCTGGCGCGCGCCTTGCGCTCCAGCAGGCCCTTGCCCTCCTCGCCGGTGAAGCTGACGCCGAAGACGTCCTCGGCGCCGCGCCCGCCGAAGTCGCCGCGGATGACCTTCTCGACGTCGCGCCAGGGGGCCTGCGGGGCGTCGTCGAACATGCGCGCGAACATGCGCTGGAACTCGGGCGGGAGCACGGCCGACTGCATGGCGAGCGCCTGCCCCAGCTTGAGGTACAGCCCGCCGTTGTGGCGCAGCAGGTCGAACAGCCGCTCGGCGCTGCGCATGTGCAGGTCCTCGATCGTACCCCCCGTCAGCGGCTCCGGCCGGAAGTTCAGCTTGTAGTCGAGCGCCACCCAGAGGCCCGTGCCGAACGTCCGCAGCGACCGCCCCACCCCCGACGCGAATACCTGCCGATCCACGAGGTACGTCGCGCCGCCCACGGCCGACAGGATCAGCAGCCGCCGCCCCCACTTCCGCCCGCGTGGGAACTCCCGCGCCGCTCGCGGCTTGCCGAGCGAGGCGGGGGAGGGGGGCTTCAGGGACTCGAAGCGTGTGCTTGTCTGCGCGGAACGGGTCTGTTGTTGTGGTTGTAGTTGCGTTCGCGGTTTGTAGTGTGCTGCTCGTCGGCTGATGTGCGCAGCATTGTTATCGTGTAAGGGGATTCTTCGCCATGCCGGGCCGGTCGGGCGAGCGCAAAACGTCGCTAGGCGTTGCCGGAACATAGCGATCTACTGCGCTGTTGCATGCAGGGATACCAAACTTGGAGGTGGAAGGCAAGCTTCCGACCTCTAATAAATCTGGCGGTAGCAGCTTGGTCGGATTGGTGCGTAATAGGATTCTCGCTCGTTGTATGTCGGTTGAGTTGATTCATTCAGTTGCGTCGAAACATCGAGGAGGTCATATTGTGAAAGGGCGTGAGATCCGATGATGACGATATGCTTATATTAAATCTGGCCCAGTATTTTTTCTTATCGCCGGCTGGAGGTATCTGGGGCTACGTCCGGATCGGCCTTGGCTTGCGTCCGATTTCCCCGAGCTCCATTTTCGGCCGATTCACATAATACAGGGTATAGTTCTGTCCACTTGGGCTATCTACATACATACCTACCTACATTTGATCGCTAGATCATGAACTTGTCGGGATGTATAAGTGGTCTAGGCTTTAAGGGCCTCGCTGAAAGAACTCCGCCACTCGACATTTATCTTCGTTCTTGTAACTAAGCCCGGAGAACACGGTGAATATGATAAGTATTAAGTTTCGTCACGAAGACGTTCCCAAAGCTGGATGAGAAGCATAATGTGATTGGGCAGCTTGGTCATTGATCAACTCCCTGGTCAAACATGATCTGCAACAAGCTGGGGAGGTCTCAGAAGCGGCCTGGCCCATTCAAGTGACTGGGCGGCTATATCATGTCATAGCTCGTGGTACACCGTCTGATGTGACAGTATCGTTATGGCCAGCCCGAGTTGTGTTCATGGACAACTGCGAAGCAAACCATCACAGGATAATCGTTCGCTTAGTTGCCTACCCAACTTTCTAGAAGCATAGGACCTTGTAGAGGTGAGCTAGTAGATGATCTATGAAATATTGGTGCCCTTTTCGATATAGGCAGCCTTGTTGTTTCAGACCACTGCACTTATACTACATGCATGCTAACTCAGGAATACGTCTGTTCCGAGCTGTCCTCGGCCCCTAACAAGTGGGTCGGTGAGACGAACACTTTAGACGTCGCTTACGGGTGAGAGAGCCTGCCTGATCGCCTAGATATCGACATTGATTTCTGCAAACAGAGGGAATTCAATGGGTTATTTCAATGGCGATGGCTTTTGGAACAGAATTTCCCAGAACCGTGCATTTCGGTTTCAAGGTCTGTGCAAATGGATCTGGGGGAGGAGCCGGCTTTCGTCTCTATTTCTCCACCCTTACCCCCTGCCCTTAAGACTTCATGGGTGCAGAACCGGTAAACTGACATTCATAAAATTGCGTGCCTACGTAAGTAATGACCAGCAGTGACTGCCATGTTTGGCATTTGATCGCGACAATTTCATGGTCGTACAAGTATAGTACAGGTGGCATTGGTGAGCGTATTTATATATACCGCTGGTAAAAGTAGTACATAAATCACGTCGTAAAGCAGTAGGACAGCATACATAGTAAAGTAGTCCCGGTAATCTGGCAGGATGTCGAATAGTAGTAAATAGATCCGACGTAGTACACCAATATGGAAATGAAAATGAAATGATCGGACAGGGAAAGCTTGTAGCAAACATTGGGGAGGATATCACCACGAGCACCTAAAACATCGAAAGAAAAGATAATGAAATAGACATCCATATATTCCGTAGTTATCCTCAAGGCCTACGAGGAAACCCCATGGCTGGCTCCGAGTCTTATAATCTACCTACCTAGGTATATAAACCTCTACGTAAAGTGTACGTAGTCGTGTCCGTGGCAATAAGGGGCGTCATCATCGTTCAAGCAGGATACCGATGCCTTGGTACAGAACCATAACCTCGCATGCCCGAAGCCGTATCCGTGGCTGTCTCTTGCCCGTGTTGGCTGTTTTGTTCTCTATCTTGTTAGCCTGGAAGTTCACAACACGAAAGGCTTGACCATACACCTATACGTTTATCCAGGCTGTAATCAATACTGCTACTAACGATTCATATCATAACCGTTTGTAAGTAAGAAAGTTCGATTTGCTTATGTTCATTAGATAGAGGTGACATAGTAATTACGTATAGGATTAACTCGATGAATACCTGCATAGGTACAGGCACCATGCACATATCGAAGGTTAAACCGGACCTTGCTGCCCTACTTGGAACGAAATACTACTATAGTAGGTACCTACGTAAGTAGTTGTAGCTAGATAAACCTGTTACCTAGGTACCTAGGTAGGTACCTAGCTGTTAGCCACTGGCTAGCAGAGATAAGCATTAGTGTTGCATTAGTGCATCGGATGAAATACTCTAGATCTGGGCTAGCACTGCCTCTTTAGATGCTCTCGGCTGCATTAAAGAGATTACAAGCCTCTACATAGGTAGTAATTAGCTACTGCTACGGCCAGATATCAAGGATGCCATGCCGATTGAATATGATTAAAAGATGTCTAGGTAGTGTCTAGGTAGTGACTATTTCCACATCGTATTATACGATTGCATACAGCAGACGTACTATTAATTGTTAGCAAAGCAACTATCATCAACGAAGCGATCGTGCTATGTCTGTATGGATGAGCCCAGACCACAGTAAAGAAGTCTGAAATATGGATGTACTGTAGCACCTACGTACACTAGTTAATCACATACATACAAGGTAGGCACACCGAGACCCACCATATGCAATCCTGACTACAGTAACCTACGTGGTATGTATGTATGTATGTACAATACATGTAGCTGTGTAGCATCCTAATCGCTCCTAACTAATGCCAGGAGCCCTAGTCAATGCTCCCAACTTCGAGTGTAGCAGGTGCGCCCCTAAATTGATTTGCTGCTTTGCTGCCAGACGAGACTGCGTAACTGCGCGACTGCTTGCCTGCGTGACTGCTCGACTGCCCACCAGACCTGGAGTCACGCCCACCCCCTCAGCCCATCGATTACTTCGGTACCTACCACTACTATTCGTTCATTCCCCTTCCGAGTCTCTACGCCTCTTTCTCTCGTTCAGGAAACCGCAATCCCGCATTGCTTGTTATCCAATCAGTTCAATCTCCTTTTCAACTTCCAAGTCTCGTTCTTGTCTCACTCCTGCAACTGCGCTTCGATTTCCTCTCCACGCCAATGGCCAACAACCAATCTCGCCGCTCCATCTCTAGCACAGCCACGCACCTAGCGTAAACGAGTTGCGAGCTGCGAGCTGCGAGCTGCGATTGCGAGTTGCGAGTTTGAAGGTGCGAGTTGCGAGCATTCCGCATCTTGCATTCCGCATTCCACCTCCGCCACCCTGGAGAGAACGGCCGGCCGCCATACACTATCCATCACACGTTATACTTTATTCTATACTTTATACTTTGCTGTTGATTCCAGCCTTCTCTACCGTCGCTCATTTTTGGAGAGAATAAGCATACTTACTACTGACGTAATTACCATCCGGTTATTGGTAGGATCGAAGGGGGGATACAGTTCGATTTCTGGTTTAGTCCATTAGCACTTGCACCGCGGCATCGTTCGTGTGCGACGTTGGAATATACCTATCTAACTCCGAATTCGATCCATTCACCTGGAAGTGAAGGGCAAGCAAGCAGTGCTGCAATTCTGTAATTCTGCAATCCTGATCATAGCTACCGATACTCTTACGATACTTCTACATGTCATCGCCATCGATATCGTTATTTCTCCATCCCGATATCCGCCCCTCTTCGGTCTGCCCCGATACGATCAACCGCTCTGAGCAGGGAAGAAACGGGGGATCGCACCTCTCCATTCTTTCAGCGTCGCGACTCATTTGAGTCAGCGCGCTGCAAGCCGCCATCATGTTGCGACCAGCCACGCCGCTATCCATACTGCTTTTCGCAGCCTTTGCCCTGTTACTGCTCTCCGTGATATCCACACCTATTATCAAGGCCATTCCATTGGGTACCTACGAAGGAGTCAGTTTCGGGGTCTTTGGCTACTGCAAGGGGGATATTTGTAGTCCCTTTGAGATCGGATATGATACTGGTAAGGCTGCCAATCTTCGCAAAACCTTGCCGATTTAAGTGCTGATAGCCGTTTTTAGCTTCACTTTATACGGCCACCCAATCGGCAACCTTTGACCTGCCAGCCTCAACGCGGACGACACTGTCTACTATCCTTGTGGTCCACCCGATTGCCTGTCTCCTTACTTTGATCATGTTTGTGATGGCTGTAGTTGCCCATGTGCACTCTCCATCTCACTCTCCTCGATATCTACTAATTGTTTTCATTTTCGGCGTGTTCACATTTCTAGCATGTTTACTTTCCTTCTTAATCGACGTTTTACTGTTCGTGCCTCACATGGCATGGGGTTCGTATCTTGTCTTAGCTGCAACCATCCTCGTCTTCATCAGCTTCATTGTTTCGTGTGCCATGCGCCGCACCCTTGTTAGCCGGAAAGCGAGAAAAAAGCGGATAGCAGAGAATGCCGAGATGAGCGGAGAGAACTATTACAACCGCCAGGCTCAGCAGGAGGCCACACCGGGTACTGCCGCCACTACCATCGCACCGACAATCCCCTCGGTCACTGGAGGAGCTAATACGACTGACAAACTACCTGCTTTCACCTCATATGAGCAGAAGAAGGATGACCGTGTTAGTGATGAGCGAATTCCTCTTACAGCCACTTCGGATAGATCGCCAAACAATATGGGTCCTGATATGGGTGTATCCGAATCTGCATACAGTGCCCCTCGTAGATCTGGATCGGCACCTCCAATGCCAGTGGATCAGTATGGGAATCCTATCGGACAGCCTCAAGATGGCTACCCTATGCGACGGGGACCATCGATCGAGCGTATGAATTCCCCGAGAGGACGTGGTGGGCCTCCAGGCGCCTACCGGGGTCGAGGAGGATACGGTAGGGGCGGTTATGGTGGTGGATACGGACCGCCGCCGTCAGGTGGGCGGGGGGGCTACGGTCCACCAGGTAGAGGTGGATATGGCCCAGGTCCGAACGGGAGGGGAGGTTATGGTCCGGGACCTAACAGGGGTGGATACGGTCCTCGTGGTGGCTATGGCGGAGCTGGAATGAGGGGTGGACGAGCTCCGCCCCCGGGCTACCCAGGAGGTGGGCCAAACGATCGAAGACCTCCGCCTCCAGATGCGTATGGAAACTTCGCACCCGCTCGGCAAATGTCTCCAGCCCCGCCAGGTGCTCCCTACGAGACAAATCCCTCGATGCCAAGCGGCTCAACTGGCACCGTGGGGACTGGTAGCTACGAAGCGTACCATCCTGACAGGGTTAGTGATCTACCCAGGGCCGAATCACCACCTCCGTTGCCCGGTATGGACACCCCAAGAGATGAACCAGTCGGGCAGGCGGTAGAGATGGATGCCCACACCGGAAGCCCAGCACATCCACCTACGGATTTTGGCCAATTCAACAGCCAGTTAAGAGATAGCGACGCAGACGTAGCGGGCATGCTAGCCTTGCAGCAAGCAAGAATCCCAGCGGGTCAAAGGCATGATACCTATATGAGCGAAGGAAGCAGGTACAGTCAAGACGAGTAAGTTGTTATAGACATCCTTCTAAATACTACGAGAACTGACGCAACATAGTCAATATACTCCGCCAAGACAAGTATGGAACCAGGGACCTGGGAGGTCATCTCCAGGTGTTCCATCACCTCTCAACACAGCAGCAAGGCCCCAAGATGTGCCCGACAACAAGTCAGCAGCACCCTCGCAGCGAGCTCCCTCTGACGCGGGCGATTATTACGAAGACATCGACCCACGCTTTGCAGAGCCTACTCCCGCAGCTTTACAGCCAAGGCATCTAAGTCTAGACGTACCAGTTGCCTTTGACGATGACTATGCTGGTCCAGGTTCTAGAAGTCCTGCAATATCCGAGCGTTCGGGCTTTACATCGATTTCGCAACGAGGGGTGAATCCTCGCTGGAACCCCCCGCCTCCAGGTCCTTTGGGTCCGTCAGGTCCGCCGGGCCCAGCTTTTCCCCAACAAATGCCGCCTCGGAGACCGGTTGGCAGAAACGACGTGAATGTTCTTAATAGCAACCCAGACTTTCAGCTACCCACGACCCGCCGTGGAAATCCTAGCCCGTCTAGAGGACCGGGAGGGGGAATGATACCAGGGTCGGCTTATCCAGGCATATAATCGGCTGGTCTTATATGAACCAAGTCGATACGGGTTTTACCATGCCCTCGTGTGACCCGCTCCACAGCTATAGTCGTTTGGCTCTTCACCTTCACCCGTTTCTTCGTCCATGATTAACAATATACCCAACATGTGCACACGCATTCATTCTTCTATTCAATCTATATTTTTTTTGGCCCGTGTGCCAACTTCTTCGCCCCTGGACTATCTTACAACTCTGGGGTCTCTTGGGCCACTGATGGGTCGTCACGATGTCGAGTGTCAGTGAAGTCATCCGTCGTCTTATTCTCGTGGTCGGGGTCCTATTATCTGGACTACGGTTCATCAATAGTTGAGCAGAGAGGAAGGCTCTACCATATCCTTGGAATGTTTGTGGTATCGATTGGCGGTATCTTTTCCCAAGCTTCGGATTGGTTATCGCGGCGGTCGGAAGGAGGGGAACGTGCAAGCAGCATAGGACGAGCGTGAACGTCCCCGGCTTCCCCTTCAGAAGGGCAGGTCTGTTTGATGTATATATGATTCGGCATGCGGTGACATGCCCCCCAGGAAGGAAAGGTAGTTATTGTTGGATTATAAGGA
Source organism: Diatrype stigma (assembly GCA_022225965.2). Taxonomy (NCBI): domain Eukaryota; kingdom Fungi; phylum Ascomycota; class Sordariomycetes; order Xylariales; family Diatrypaceae; genus Diatrype; species Diatrype stigma. The sequence goes on from JAKJXP020000082.1 coordinate 222,321, forward strand.
AGCAGGTCTGTCTTGCCTGCTTGATGAGTTAAAAAAGCAAAAAGTAACGTTCCACAATGTTGAAGCATGTTCGCCGCTGCTGTGATGATAATGAAGACGAAGATATAAGCATCACCTGCTTACCTACATGCGATCAATTCAGTGTTGATTATGTAGGTAAACACTCTGCTGAGTAGTCAGTCTATAGGCACGCAACTTCTTCTTTGACATTTTCAAATTGTTCGAATATGCTATGGTGCAATACACCACACGCCGCCTACACTTCTCCTGTTCTGCCAATAGCTCAGGTTCCATTTATATTCACGCTGCCATCTTCTCTTCGTCTTCCTTCTCTGCACAATTTACAATGATCAACCGCGGCCTCCGTAGGATAGGCAGGTAGGTAGAGGTAGTAAAGTAGATATAAAAGGCCAATAACTCGAAATCTCCTATGAGCAAGTTGGGTAAGCAGTAGAGGCTCTCAGAAGTCCCTACCAAATCACTCGAAGCAACCCCCTTCTTTATTTCCTTCCTTCCCCTGTCGTCGTCTCCTGCTAGTTAAGTGACTGACACCTTTGGTTTCTCCTCGCCATCGTCCCTTTCTCTCTTCTGTATATGCTTGGTATTCATCCTTCACTACGAAGCATCCACTAGACAGGTAGGTAGATGATGGAGGGCTGGTACTGCCATGGAGATTGGTTGCCTCCCTTGGGTAAATACCCAGTCAGATCCGTCTGGCTGCTGTCCGTTATCTGCTACCTTCACCCCGTTCCCGCTAATTCCTGTCATTCTCGTGGTATGTTCGCCAAGGATTCTTCTTACTCCTCCTGGTACGAGATCTTCCGCATCTCGCCTAGCCTGTGCCGCGCCGAAGCCAAGGCGTTCTCCAGCTGCAGTATCTCGACCTATAATAGAACAGAAAATATGTGGTTAGCAACGAGACGAAGAGGGGGTATCAAAAGGATGCCAAGGAAACTGAAAGAAGGAAAAGGGGGAAGGGACGTGAAAGTGACAAGAGACAAAAAACAAAAAACGCACCTGCTGCTCCATCTCGCGGACCTTGAACTCGTGGGCGCCGAGCTTGGTGTAGTCGATCTGGTCGTCCTCGTTGTTGCGGTCGCGGATGAGGGCCTGGACCTGGCGGACGAGGGCGCGGCAGGCGGCGCCGACGGCCTTGGAGGCGGTCTCGAGGTCCTCCTGGGAGCGGGAGCGGAGGAAGCCGGCCTTGACGCGGCTGGCGGCGACGAGCTGGGCCGTCGAGGCGGCCACGTCGTTGGACGCCACGATCAGCTGCTCGGGGCTGTTGCGGTTGGTCAGCACGCCGTCGGCCGTCTCGATCAGCGTGTTGGTCGAGGCCGCCACCGCCTTGGCGGCCGAGATGAGGCCCTCCGTCCACCGGTTGTTCTTCTTGTAGAAGGCTGTCCGCGACGAGGAGCCCCGCCCGGCCGTCACGATCTCCTGCTGCGTCGCCGTCGCCGCCGCGATCAGCTGCGCGATGGCCGTCGTGATGGCCGTCGCTGCGTCCAGGATCGAGTCGTGCACCTTCAGCTCGTACGTGGAGTAGCCGTCGCGGGGCTTGTTCTTGAGCTTGGCGAGGCGCGCGGCCGCCGCGGCGATGGCGTCGGCGGCCTTGGTCAGCTCCGAGTCGACGAGGTCGCCCAGGTCGCCCTTGTTCTTGGTCAGGTGGCCGAAGTTCGGGGCGAAGGCCTCGACGAGCTTGTTCAGCTTCTGCAGGTTCATCTGCACGTCGTTGTTGCTGTTGATCACCACGTCCGTCTTCTGGATCGGGTCCATGCCCTCGAGCCGGAAGCTCAGCAGGCCGCGGAAGAACTTGACCGTCGACTGCGCCGCCGTGCGCGCCCCATTCATCAGCTGGTCGCTCTTCTTCTCGTCCGTGGCGAGCCGCGTCAGACCCTTCGTGTTGCTGCACACGTCCGCCAGGGCGCCCGCGAAGACGTTGATGGCCTTGATGAGCTCGGCGTGCGTGGCGTTGGGCCCGTCAGCGATGAAGTTGTTGAAGGCCGTAGCGAACTCCATAGCGCTTGCGGAAGCTTTCTCGACCTGAGACAAGACATACGTCGGCGACGCGTTCTGGTTACCGGCTTGCATCGTCGAGTCCAGCTCGTACAGCGCGTCGTCTACTCGAGAAACGCCAGCTTGCAGAACCGAGTCGATGATTTCGTTGATCTTGTCCAAGTTGGCCATGATCAGGGCATCGATCTGACCGTCCAGAACCTGGTCTGTGTCGCCCTGGTTGAGCTTCAGCTCGTTCAGCTCGATCAAGGTCTGGTCCATGCCGGCCTTGTAGACCTCGAGTTCCTCCTCCTTGTCACGCAGCAATTGCTCGATATCTGAGCTGCCATCCCGGAGCTTCGACTGAGCCTCCTCAAGGGCACGTGACTTGGTACGCAATGCTTCTTCCAAATCTGCCATTTCACGGTTGTACTTGGAAAGCATTGTGGACAGCTCGTTTCCTTTGCTGCGCTCGAGGTTGTCGGCGCGGTCTTGCGCCATCCGCAGTTCGCGCTTGAGCTTCTCAACTTCGTCCTTGTTGCTACCGGACACCCGATCCTTCTCGTGGAGGGCACGGTCTCGTTCACGGATCATATTCGCTAGCTCGAGGTTCTTCGCCTTGATCTCGCGCTCCAGCTTCTCGCGCTTCTCGATTGCTTCTTGGGCCGAGGCTGCTTTGAGCTGGACGCTCTTGAACTTCTGGAGGAGGTCGAGATGCTCATGTCGGAGTTGGGAGTACAGCTTCGCAAGTGCCTCGTACTTTGTCCTCCATGTGTTGACCTGCTCTTGGAGCGACCGGATCTGGTCATCCCTGCTACCGATCTGATGGCCGTAGCTGCCTTGTATTTGCGCCAATTCGCCTTCGAGCGCCTTAACCCGCTGATCGTACTGCTGCAGCATTAGCTGGTCCTGTTGGTATTGGGCCCTAGCGTTCAGGTTCTCCTGCTCGAGCTCTGCTAGCCTGCCCTGCGTTTGCCATTGTGCCTGTTGGGCTAGGAGCGCCTCTTGCTCTCTCTGCTGCTGTTCCGCTAGCAGTCGCTGCTGCTCCTCGAACTCACGCTGAGCCTGCAGCTGAGCTTGCTGTTGGGCGAGTAAGGCCTGCTGCTGGCGTTCCTGCAGCACTCTCTGCTGGTCCTCATACTCCTTGTTCTGCCTATCGATCTCGGTTTGCCAGAATTCGGCAATCTGGTCGGGCTCCTCGGATTTGGGCTGCGGGACCGGAGTGGGTAGGCGCTCGATCTCTTGTTTCGGCCGAGCCGGTAGGGCTGGCGAGTTCTCGTCCTCGGCCAGCAAGTTCGGTGGATCATGAGGCAACTTCGGAATGGTGATTAAGCTCGTGAGATATCGCAAGTTAGAGCATTCGTAGTAGAATTTAATCAACCGGTAATGCTGCGCATCGTAGCGTTGTCTTAGGGGCTCCAAGGCATCGTTATCGCCGGTTGCTGTTTCGTGTATGATTAGTGGTGCTGTCCGCTGTCCGCCTCCTGCTGGTTCTGCTATCCATCAGTGCAGAGATAACCACTTACTAGAATGCATGGCCCGCAGCATGCTGGTGATGAACTTGTAGATGCCATAGCTTTCCTGCACCAGGGGCACCAAGGAGGAGATTCTGCATTCGTTGTTGCCGACATTCCGGAAGTGGGAGAAGATCAGCTTCTGAAACTGTTCAATCTTGTCCTGCAGTGCCATCAGATCGGTAATGGTCTCGTAGCCTTCGTTCGGGTCGTTGATAGCCTTCAGGCTGACATATTCCTCGTATTCGAAGGTGCCGTTGAACTCGGGGTGTTGGTGGTGGAAGGACAGCTTCGCCAGCAAGAAGTACACATATTCTCGAATGAGCGGCCCGTATCCTCGAACGCCCTCGCCGGCCATGCCGCGGTTTAAGCTGTCAATCCATCCGCGGTTCATTATCGCATCTCGTAAGGTCTGAGGGTGGCCCTCCTGCAAGACCTTGTGGACGGTAATCAGAGCCTTGAAGGTCTGCACCTCGTCGGCAAGGATGGGCTGGACCTTCATGCCAGCCCAGAAGGACTGGGAGGACTTGTGGTCCCAGGTATAGACGATGCAGCTTCGCACATGTTTGCGCTTCGGGGCGGTCTCGTCGATGCTGGTGGCTTTCTTGATGTTCATAGCCAGCTCGGCTTCGGACCTGGATGCGCTCATGTTAGGGTAAGGTCCAGAATAACGAACCACACGCTCTGGGCGAGATGCTTAGATAGCTGGCTAGGTAGCTCGCTATCCAGTAGGTAGGTAGTGTCAAGATTCTGAGTTAAAGACAAGAGAGCCTATAGATGCGTCGCCAGACTCTATTTAGAACTAGGGGAAGTTTATGGAGATGTAGACGTACTTCGTATGGTCGAGGGTCCGAATGGTAGCCATGATGGGCTATTGTACCGAAGTACTTGGGCGCTTCTAAATGAGTTCAACCTTGTTCAACCTAACCCAATGCTCCGGTAAACGGTAAAGGATAAAGTACGACCAATGGAGGCTGTGCGTGTGAGACAAAGGATTAAATATCCATGGGTTGTCGGTCGGGCATTAGCTCGTCGTCAGATTCGTCGTCGGATTCGTCGTCAGATTGAAGCTACCCAACTGCCAAAGCTGTGTCGTCTGACTGTCTGTCTTTAGTCCGTACTTCGTAGGGATGAAGTAGTAATTAGAGGTACAGTAATTAGAGGTACGGTAGGTTGCCTCGTTTAGCAGCAGGCGGTTTGATTAACAAGAAGCGCGCACCCCACCACCTACAGTGCCGCGGTACCAGGCAGGTAGGCCGATGACAATAGAGCAGCGTTCAGGTTGTTAGTGGAAAAGGGGGAAGGAGTGCGAATGAGGCACACCACTACAATCCAGAACAATGATGGCAGTGATGGTAATGATGGCAACAGTGATGGACTTTGGATATAAACATTCACAACAGCATTCCAGGCTACAACAAAATATGATCGCCAAGAGCAAGGGCAACGTCAGCCTCCTCTGGGATCTCGCTGATGATTTGAAGCTTTTAATGGAGATGCACCTGAGTACTTCGTATGTATGCAATCCGCCTATACACACCGGGTCAGATCGTTATACACACCGGGTCTCTAACCGCATTTGGACGCACCTCCTACTACTACATCTCACTACCTAACACACTACTTAATACACTTCCCAACACCTTACCTAATACACCACTTAATATACCACCAATACTTTTATATACAATTACATACCTATATATATCCAATTTAAGGGGCTCCTAGTTTTCCCTTAATCCTTTCGGACCTAAATTCGCAACTGCGCTGCTAACGCTAGCATTAACGCAAGTGCAGGTGCAAGTATAATGAAGTACTGGCAATAAAAGATAAGTATTAGGTAGTAATTATAAGTGATGGGAAATAAGTACTATAGGTATACTATAGGTTCCGCCAAGTTATTCCAACTTGGAGGGCGCTAGGTTCGAGTGTGGCTCTAAATGTGGCACGGGTGGCTGGTGCGCTAAATTAGCGTTAGTCTAGCCGGATGTGGTTAGAGACCCGGTGTGTATAACGATCTGACCCGGTGTGTATAGGCGGTTTGGTATGTATGTAGGTATGTACAATACGTAGTACAGGTGGGTGAGCTGCGACTATGAGACGCCTGAGAGCCTGGGGATTGTTGATAGTTAAGTCTAGGAATTCGTCGTATCAGCTGCTAAAGAGTAGCGCTAACATTTAAGGATTAAAGGCATTGCGCGGCTAGGGGGCGGGGGGCACGGCGCGCAAGCTTGACGTAACCTTGGGACAATAACCTACTTCGTACATATAAGACATAGCATCTTAACGCATTACTTTGGCTTGTTACATGCATGCTCCAAAACCTGGGCTCATGCGTTATCTAAAGTCTCATGGTGATACGGGGTCCGATAGGGATTCTATCGATAAGGAGATAGCTAGATAGATAAGGATAAGGAAGATACGTACTTTCTCCTAGCCATTGGCTAGGTGGTCCGTGCGTAGGCCCATTGGGCCTATGGCCCATATGGGCTCTTTTCCTTTTCTTTACCTAGGGTAGCTTCTTTATTATCCTTAATATTACAATTCCATTTTTTTCTTAAAACCCCATTAGGACCGCATTATATATAATAGCATTGCCTTTATTTTAATTGCAAATACCATTTTTTCTTTTCTAAAAAACCATCGTAATTCAATTAAATCGCATTATAATTTATTAATCGTTATCCTAATCGGAGGTTATTCTGTGAAGGTGGTGTGACACGGAAATTATGTCCAGAAATTCAGGCTTGGGAAATACCTCGAGCGTTCTCGCCTGCGATTGGTCGGACCTGCTGCGTTCGCTCTGGC